>JAAXYX010004192.1:0-12785 GCA_036851915.1 Ptenothrix huangshanensis
TACCTACAGCTACATCATAGAGCACATATTCATGCTAACACTTACCACAGGGCACAGTGAAAACTGCCGGTTGAACCACCACGTATGTATGTCGTATAGGAGGTAACCCCATCATGTACGACTGGCACCGCAACCAAACTGCGAACTGCCAACACTTACACTGCATGCCCTACAGTACCTATATATGAACGAGGAAAAGAATGGAAAGTATGGGGCCTGAGTCGTATGAAGTCAAAGTCTACCCGGATAAGTTGTGGAAAGAGACGATTTCGGTGGGCCGAATATATATTTGTAGAAAGCGAAAGGCCGTGTAGCGAGTAGCGTACCAGTCGTACCGGGTTCCTCTCTGTCTCGGTGTCTCGACAGTAGAATCGGCTGGCGCCCTGACGCTTCCCTGCCATGGCGCCTTATGTCATAACTCCCACGCAATGGCAACGCATTTAGTTGACAAGTGTTCTCTGACTTCATCATTATTTCCTTTTTTCCATACTCCTTCCCTACCTACATTTATTTACTTAGTCGCATTGCTGCCGCATACCCACAACTTTGCAAAATTCCCCGTCATCGTACAAATATCTGCTCTGCATACTAAACTTTCATGCAATTCCCATCTCCTCGTAGTCATAACAGAGACTGACCACTCGTCCGATTTAAGTAAGCTTAACTTGGTAAAGTGCCCCACTGTCTGGACTATTTGTGCTTGTGTGTCGGGACCACACAATTTATAGCAGCTTCAAATTATATTTACTCACGCCGGCTTCGGCGACATCAATTAATTATGCATGACACTGCAACTGGATCACGAATCAATGGATGTAAGTCTACTATTATTTATTTCCTTGCACATCAATTGAACTCTGCCAAGCAATGTGACAAGTAGCAAGAATGGCGAAGGTAGTTCCACCTCCACATATTTGTCCCCGTGCACATCCATCTACTACGTAAATCCTGTGTGCCGTGCACTATATGCACATATCTACCTAATTCCTTTCCTCCAGCAATGTTACTGGCTATATCTGTACACTATCCACGTTTATTATCTACCACTTTCAATAATTCTACATTGAAACAACATGAGTCATTTCTCAAAATCTTTCATTCGACGGTTCGTTTCATCCCCCCTTCCTCTGTCTCTCTCCTCACAAATTCTACAAAAATTGGCAAAAAAGATATGCGTTGGAAAATTTTGCTGGCACCAGTGAGTGGCTCACGTCGTCCCGCCGCCGCCTCATTTCTCTCTACTTCACCGCGTCTCATTTTTTACCCAAATTTATCCTCACTCTCTCTCTCCCTCTTTATATTGCTCCATCTCTGTTCTATCTCTATAGCCTGCATAATATATATATATATTATATAATACATACCATGCACGATTCCTTATGTTCGCTACTGTAGTTTCATCAGACACTGTGAATTCGAGTGCCAAGAACCTTTTTGCTTCTCAACTCCAGCGTACAGACGGTATCGCCATGGAAAGCTGTAAAGACTTCTACTGAATCTGTATGCATGGAGCCGATGAGCCGATGTAACCCCTCACGTGCTTAAGTGACATAACTTCCACCAAATATCGGGTATTTGAATTTAATAATGCTAATGGCCTCAATCCTTTATAGATAATTGACGATATTAAAACTGCATACTTTTCATCAAGATGCAATGAAAAGTCTGCCACTATCTTGCTACCTAGTTTATGTTTTAACTGTGGAATGGGTTTTAACGGTACCGGCAAGCGGCAGCGGTAAAAGACAAGGAGCCGAAAGTAAGTTGACAATCATGTTCCGAATTAAATGCAGACAACGGTATTCCATTACACCAAATGTGTCAGCAAAAAGCACAAACAAATATTGTGGCCCCTAGTAGGAGATAGCATAAAAGAAGTTAAATTAATTAATGACATAAAACAAGCAGTTTTGGTTTAGTGCTAGCAATGAATAGATTAGCAACATACGGAAGATGTAAGTTATCACCAAAAGTCAAGCTTCAAAGCATGCTTCCGCCGCCCTGGCCCTTTGTGGCGTCATACTACATACATATGTATACATAAGACCAATAACGAATAATATGATACTACATGGAGATCAAACCATTTGTATATAGCACAATAAAGCACTATATGTAGGTTGTTATCTAAAGAATAATGATGGAAGAGCAGAAGTAGAGTGTAGAGATACTGATTACAATGCAGACTTAATATAAAAAGGTACCGACACACAGCTAGCAGTTGAAAAGAACGGTAAGCATGGAATAGGAATTAAATGGCTCCATGAAGGCAGACTACAGACAGGATTCGTCATCCTTTTACTCATCGTCAACAAACACAGATATCAGCATCACAAATTCACCACCCACTGCTTTCAACAGTAATTCACACCGTACCACAGACCACAGGGAAAAATCATACAGCTTTGCCTATTCTACTCCGTGTTATCCTATCCTCACGCATTTTTACTTACAAATCTATAAGATACACAACCACTCAGAGAATCGTTATGTCATTCTTATTTACAACTCTTTACTTCACTATTATCGCTAATTATTGACACACAAATCAAACACTACATCTAGCTATAGAGTTATACTGGTAGTGCAAAATTAATACACATCCTTGCTTATCCCAGCAATTTCTGGAATGAATTTCGAGTGCACATGACGAAATGCATTTTTAGGATTAAGGATGCTTGTGGAAATCGATAGAGCATAAATTCTGACTATTTCTACTCAGGCAGGAATTTTTTCTCATATAAACTGGACGAGTAATAAAAAGAGGTCCTAAATGCGGTGGGTATTGATCTGCCTTGTTTTCACCTGCCCGGCTGAAG
Source organism: Ptenothrix huangshanensis (assembly GCA_036851915.1). NCBI lineage: Eukaryota > Metazoa > Arthropoda > Collembola > Symphypleona > Dicyrtomidae > Ptenothrix > Ptenothrix huangshanensis. The sequence continues at coordinate 2,820 of JAAXYX010004192.1, forward strand.
AATTTATAATAAACGTCGAAATAGACTATGAATTGAAGCACGTAACACAGTGCGTGGAAGTTGTGTATTATTTGCTGGCTGTCGCTCTGCTGTCGACAATTCCCACGAAGGCGCCCGGTAATCGCTGGTCATCATTATGATTGCTACCAAGCCAAAGAAGTGCTTCGTTGCTGTCAAGTCATCTTCCTTTAGTCACAAAGTAATTTGGTCTAGCGTGGTCGGTCAATAATCTTGTGTGTCATGCTAACTTTGATGTGCTTGAGTACCAAACCGATGTAACCGTAATCATGCCGCAGTTGAAGTTAATCACACTAGAAAACACGCACTCAAATCTCGCATTATTTACATGCACATCATCAATGCATGGACAACGCTAGAAACTTTTTGTACATTTGGTAGGAGACATGAATTCATTAGGCGTGATTAAAAAAAGACCAAGATTCGGAAAAGATCGGTTCTGGACAAAATAGATAAAGCAGTGTAAAGTATTTCGTGAGTGAGGAGTAGAAAATAGGAGGAAAGACTGGAAACGAATTGAGCAGAGTACAAAAGGAAGAGTATGCATGCAGATAGTAATGATCCTCGTCCTCAGTGACATTCTATTCTATAATTTGAGGGAAAATATAATGTGCAGAACGCATAGTCTAAGGCGGCAGACAGATAAAAGTGCTGCCCGAACCAAACTGGAAATCACGTAATTATCTGTATGGAGCTGAGCAATAAGTACATAATGCTGAATGCCGACGAAGAGTTGTTAACTGCATGAACTTTTATTTTTTACTTTTACATTCAACCAACACAATTCCAAAATGCTGGCATAAAGTCCATGTAAAAATACGTCAGGAGACAAATATCAAGTTTAATTTTCTTCAAACTACACATTAGACTTTAAGTGCAGAGCCAGAAAGGGAAAAAAGTGTACATACTCATGAAAGCGTGTAATATGTAATCATTTTGATTTCCCAAATTGCAGACTGTAGTCAGTCCGACGACGACCACCGTTCCATCCAACATCCAACGATTCCAACATCGCCATCCAACCCAGCTCAAGGGAAACGAGTAAAAAAGTCTAAACCCAAAGAGTTGCTACTAACAACTGACGTACCATTTCCCTACACACACAGTACACACAACAGAGGTAATTGCAGTCTTAATATTGAGTCCTTGCTCTGGCTTTCCACTGCACTCATCAGACTCCACTAACTACAGATATGAGTCGAGACTTTTTACCCAACTATCTGCTCACTGCGTCGCAAAGAAAGGGAAACAGAACAACAGCAACGGACTATCCACCTTGTATGATGTATTCTGTATTTTGTATTTGTAAAGTCGGATTTAATGTTCAGGGAAGGACAGAAAAAAATCGAGTCTGGAAAAAGGAGCAAGTAATAATGGGTCATAGTTACGATCACGATATTCACGATACTCTTTCTTGCTCTAGTCTATCATTACTGCACGGACAATGATAACATTTTTTTTACAATTTCAATTGCATACGAATCGTACCATCTAAGCATATAATAATATATTTATATGAGAACATCCAACTTCCAACTTAGAACTTTTCAATCTCGATCTGGATTTCGTCGTTTTTTTACTTGTCCAAAAAACCATGTCTTCCCAACTCTCTTGCAGCTCGTCTATTCGTCTTCGTGTAGTACTGGACGCAATCTCACAAATGATGTTGTTCTTGTTCGAAATTTCAAGTCAATTTAAAACAAGAACCAATGGCAATTTTAGCTTGTAAACTTAATCTTAACTGTGAGAAAAGTAACCATGAGATTTTGTTTACTACTGTCATTGCATTGCCATGTGTATTCCTCCTCACATTTAATAAAGTTCAGTTCATGTCTATCGTTCTGAGAACGATTCCGATGAGATTGTATACTTGACGAACTGAATCCTCTCTCTTTCTTGTGTATTCCAACCTAAACATGGCTCATGGTTGGTGACTGTGTAATATTTCAAGTTTTTGCAACGTGCTTGCGATTAAGCATGATTAGCAAAAAAATGACAAGTAAACCTAAAACTGAGTTCAAGCTCAACACGACCTTGCTGGCGATAGTGACGATGCGATGTTGGTATTGTATAGGCGAATTCTCTGGCGCCATCCTAGTTCTGCTCCATAGGCAAAAAATTCTCTTCACCTCTCACTCCTATATTCCATGTATTCGCTCAGCCTTCCACGCTTATACTTATTTCCCTACTTACGTCCATACATATTTCTCTCTGTCTCTAACCAATAATCCACAATTCACATCCACCCCAACTTTCGGTATGTTCATCTTCCTACGTTGTAGCTGAAGTCGCAACTGCTGCATGTACACTTGGGTTTGTACATACGTGTTATGCACGCATTCATTTCATCGTCTACGAATAATAAGAACCAAAAGCAAAGCTTTTCCCCCTATTCTCAGGTTTTGTCGCTCATTATAATATTGCTTCCTCTATGTACCTACAGAACCTAGGTAGATACGTGTTGTTGTCTACTTTATGTTGTTTCTTTATGGACTGCTGGTTGATGATTTCGATTTGGCTTTGAGTACAGGACTCGTGAGAACTACAAGTTAGCAGTTGGCAGCGACGAGGGTAGGACTTGAAGATTTTTACTCAAACACATCGTACTTAATTTTATCTACAGACAATAAAACATCTACCGAGACCAAATTCACGTAAATAATTGCAAACACGAAAACTCGACCGTAAAATCCTGCGTATAATGAAAATAACCAAGCACCGACACAGCCACCCTGGTCACAGAATTATAGGTTCCTTGCCTTCCGTTTTCATACAAAAACTAGAGACGTACAAGATCCACCAATGCAGGCCAGCTCATTCATGCATTTCATTGCACACAGTCAATAGCCTGCATCGAAAGTCGCAGAATCATGGAGATGAGTTGGTTGTTGTGAAAAGTAAACAATAGACAAACGCTTCATATTGTCCATTGGTTCTCAGTTTTCAGTTTCTGAGTACATTCAACCATTTTAAGGAAATATTATTCCACAAAAATTATAATTACCATTGTTGTTCTTTGCCGTAACTGGCCAAGCAAGTGTGGATAAAGGAATTTTTTAATTTGTATGCCAGTCATTTGCCAAGATGGCACTTACCTACCTACTTGAACATATTTGTTGGGAAAGAGGAATTTTGACTGAGTAAAATAAAGGAAAATCTTTATGACGGCCAATTGGTCCCAAGAAATATTCCTACATAAAATACACAGGATGTGTATTTTATGTAAGAAGTAAGAATGGTAGTTTTCCAGTTTTCTCGCATGAAAATCAACCTACCTATCTAAATCATGCCATAATCACCACGTTACCTGCACTGCAATAACAAACAAAGGCTTTTGACCATTTCGCAATGCTAATAAAATCCAAGTGCTTTGTCAATAGGTTTTTGTTTTTAGTGGAACATGGTAACAGGTAACATTTAGCAAGCAGTTTATGACTGGGCTTGGCTCGCTTACCACTATCCTTTACATATTCCCCCGACTTATTTATTGTCTTACAATTAGTTAGCGCATTTTCCCTTTTCAAACATCGTTTTACTCGCTGGTTAATTTTTAAAACGCTTTATGTTTTGACCTGTCTTTCAAATGCTCCACCACAGCAGGTAAGCATGACAATGATAATTGTATGCTTGTCTCACTATTTATGACAACATAGTCTACACAGTACATAATAACATTACAACCAAGTGTAACTGTGACGATTGGTTGCAATATTCGCCGTGAATGCTAAAATATTACAATGCATTGCCCTTCCCTAAAGTGTGTACAGAAATTGTGCAAAATGCTTCAGTCTCATTATCCTTCCTCCAATGTTTCTAATATACGGCAAAGTTAATGAGGGGAAAATAAAAATGACAATTAAAACTTACTTGTATATTAATTTGGAGATCCTGTGTAGCAGCTGTGAAATGTAAATTGATTCGTGGAAGAACTAATCTGGAAGAAGTGGAGTGATTAGTTGAACACAAAACTGGGTGCACTTCCCTCTTCGGATCACTATCAAAATTCAAATCAGATGAGCTCCAGGCTAATTGCACATATGCATGTAGATGCCTAGGAATCGTACGTACTGTAGCTGCAAGTATATAGGAACACGAAAACAAAGTCAGAGGTTGAGAATCAGCAATGCTCTCAACAAACGTATACAACCTACAACGTTGAGGCTTATACTTGTTACTTAGGCTGTCTGCCACATGAGGAAAGCGAAAGTAGCACAGCCTTCTCAGCCGCTGTTTTCTTTTTGATTGCTTGATCTAATCCTTTGTGGCCTGTAGCTTCCTTTCAGTTCTGACGCTTCTTTTGACTCCAGAAAAAGCTATATGCACAAAAAACAAACCGACAATAAAACTTTTATTACGCTTTTGCCTTCCGGTGCAGGAGGAATACATTGCAAAATTTAACGGGATTTTCTCTTCCATTACGTTACACAACATCGCTTGATTTCTAGTTGTATAACAGAGATATTATACAACTACGGAGGATGAGGATGGTGCCTATGTAATTGGTAGTATGTGTCATGCATGTGTATATACGTCTAAGATAATGATTAAATTTCACAGCCACAGTGCCACACAACAAACAGAATTATATTACAATATAAATAGCCATAGAAATGTATACCTACCTTAAAAATTTATGAAGGCAAGTGGTGCCAGCATAAATAACTGATGGCGCGGATCAAGTGCAAAATCCAAATGAATAAAGTTGGATAGAAAAACGAAATGAGGATGAATGTACGATGCGGTTGTGGTTGTTGGTTGTGGTGTACACAGGTGTTCCTTGGTAATCTTCGTGAAAAAGAGCCTATTGTCAATGATGGTATTAAAACAGCAGGGAATACTTCACACTATCAACAATGAGTGATTCATCCTTTGTTGTTTTTCCTCTTGATCATTGGCCACCGGTGCTATTTATTAACGAACGGATAGACCCACACTCAACAATCAATGACGAGGGTAATCATGCAACAGCTACCGCCGCTGACAACTGATTAGTCAGTGTTTTCTTGATCCTGGCCACGCACAAAAAGACGAAGATGTTCAGATCAACACTTCACACAGTACACTAGACTACTAAATAGTTCATTCGGTTTGACAGGTAGTATTTATAGGTTACTAAATATGTACGTATTTAATTTCATTATCGAGTCTAACACTTTCAACTTCAGTTTTCAGTCGTAATATCCTATAATTATTGAATAATTGCCGGAGCTCGTGTACTTACAAGTTTTATGTCAAACTACTATTAATTAAAGTGCGAATGATTCTGTCGACTGTACAGCTGAGTACCGTTATGTTGATGTTAATGTTATGAGAGATGGTACAATCTGATGAAAACGAGACAGAAAAACCAGCGATGCGCCGTCAGTGACAATAACTGATTGATTAAATACTTGTCAATATTTTGCAATGCACATTTAAATGGTTCAAATGGTAAGAGATGGTACAATCTGTTGAAAACGAGACAGAAAAACCAGCGATGCGCCGTCAGTGACAATAACTGATTGATTAAATACTTGTCAATATTTTGCAATGCACATTTAAATGGTTCAAATGGTACGGTACGGTGCAGCACAACCCATTTAGCACAGAAACGTAGTCGACAGCAAATTTTTTCCTGTTCAAACCTGCACGAACGTCGACAGTCTTATCTGCTGTAATCCAACTTGAAGCGTAACCTCCACCACTCACAATTATAAATCCCAGTCACACTTTTAGCCGCAATATTTAAATCTGGAATGAAAAAAACGTTTTATCTTTCTGTCCGTTTATGTACGTGTACCCACACGCTGCTATTTCGTATGATGACTGATAATTTGATTACTATTATTAAGTAGCTAATGAATTTATTATGACTGGTGTGTGAATTGCTTCGTGGACGTTTATTTTCAGCAGAGTGTGTGAATAAATTATAATTAATTATAATGTACCTTTTTTCACTTGATTTAAGGATGCTAATTAAAAGACGGCAGTTATTGTTGTTCGAAACTATTTTCGGTAATGTGTTAAATGACTCTTTCAGCAAAACAAAGAATAAACAAAGGACGAAGGTATTATAAAATATTGTGTCGTTTTGTCAATCACATTGTATGATGGATGACTTGTAGGAGGAAAGAAGGGTGGTGTGCTTATACACACTCGAATATGCTGGAGAGACTGAGTTGATTCAGGTAGGATGAAGGAAGAGGATGAAGGATGTGAAAGGTTTGGAAAGGTCCTGATCCAGTGCTCTTCTGTGCTTTCTACTGCTCAATAGACTGACGTCGTGCCTCACTCACCTAATGCTATAAATGCACTAATTGTGTTTGTTTGTTAGGGGAGTTGAGAGGTTGAGTGACGACTGATGGGCTAAGAAAGGACGAAAGGAGAGTGGATTGTTGGTGGTTGATTGTTGACGCTGGCTTTGAAGGTCTACTCAGTATCCCGTATCCAGCCAAAGCTGCTGCTGTAAGCCAAGCTTAACGTCTCAAGCTTGGCTCGTGTTCCTTCTTCTTCGTAGGTTTCGATGGATTTGGAAATCTATAGTGTGGTTGACGATTTGACGAGTGGCTGATGCCGAAGTGGAGTAGTTGGAGTGAAGTGAGTCGTGTAGGTACTGCCGCAATGCACAGATAATCCAAATCCAAGTCCCCATACAAACAAACCCAGGAAGGATGGAGTGAATGATGCGATGGCTTCAGGTAGATATGTATGCGTGGAAGAATCAGAGAGAGGCTTGAGGAGCGCTGCTGAGATAGAAGCTATGACAGCGTAGTCCAGTCAAGTAGGTAGTTGGTACTTGGTAGTTGTTTCAGAGAACTCTAAATATTGCTAATGGTGATGTTCCTGATGCTCCTGATCTCGTGATCTTGGTCTTTGTTGGTGATGAGTCGCTGTCGGCGGTTGGAATTGGAGTGGCAGGAATTATGGAGTCACAGTCACAATAAAGGCAACAAAGCAAAACAAAAGTCAGTTGATCATTTGAGGCATTCAAGTGAGTTGAAAGCTGAAATGAGAACTCCCCGTTGAGGCTGTGCTGTAGTTGTGCGACATTCACCGATTCACCCCCATAAGACACACGCGGCTGGATACATAATATGTAGCCTAGCTTCAACGAATCCCATCATATCATTATCCAAAGTATAGAGAGCGATGGAACTGACAGAAACACAGACTCCGTAATCATTGTCTCTCCTTCGAGTATCCTGCCCTTATTATTTCTTTCAAATTTTAAATTTCGTGCGAGCATCAAATCAAGTCATATCATCAATCTCTCATCTCTTTCAAGCATCCCGAGCTACGTACATAAGCTACATACGATTCCACGTCAAATTAATGATTTTTTATTTAGGTGTTTTAGCACTCGGCGTATAGATTTCTTATATTTATGACAATGAATTCATACTTCATTCGTTTCGTAGAGAATGCTCTATTTTTAATATTGTAACGATTTTACTCACGAGTTTTAAATTGCAGCTGAAAAATTCCCACGGTACATTCTACAAACCTACAAAGAACCCACAGAATCAAGGGCTTACGGTTTAGAATTCAAAAATCATTAGGGAAAAGCATGAGGGGAAGTGCAATTAATATTAATTTGTCTCATTTAAATGAAACTGTTCTAATTTGTGAGAAATTCTACTTTCGGTGACAGCGGGTTCTAATTTGAATGAAGATGAAGCTTCACAGCTTCTAACGTTTACCTTTCTGGCGTGTAAATGTAAACAATACTTTGAATACGGACATGGGGAGGGAAGGAGGGTGATGTATTGCGTTGAGGCTCGTGTCAACAGTGACGAAGGATGACATAAATGGTGATTGGAACACGGACGCGAACCAGGAACAGGGCCAGAGCCCGGCAGAAGACATAACTGGCACAAGTAAAGAGTCAAGTGCTAACTGCGGAACTGAAAGAACAGCTGAACGGAAATCAACTGGCGCCTTGAATCCAAACATTTTTTTCACAACTCTAACCAACGCACCAACTCTGTTGGTGTACATACATGCATGCAATAAAGAATGAAGCCACATCAATATGTGACGGTCTGTTCGTGTAGGGGATATGGAGGATTCGTGTCTATGTTGGCTCCGACTTCGTCTGTCTATAGACCAGGTAGGTACGTATTTCATCCGGCAGAAGTAGGAAGCACGTCAAACTAACCAAAAACCATGTCTAGATCTGAGCAGCGAGCGAACAACGGAGGTAATTAGAAGACCTGTAGATTTTTCATGTTTTAGCTGAACACGTTGCAGAAATATGGGAAATAATTATTTTTCCTAACAAACAATAAAGTTTTTTTAATTTTATACATTAGCATTCTGGTAGTGTGTTGGTATTCCTATAATGAAAAACATTTACAGCTAATTTTCTTCAGTGCGTAATTGTGCAACCTACAGTGTTAATTCACTAATAGTTGGATGAAATGAAATATTGCATACGAATACAATACCAGTAGGAGTAAATAGTACAAACATTTGACCCACATGTAAACAAAATATTTAATGGTCATCTTCGGTGATCAGATGTAAAATAATAAAATAAATAGGGAAATCAAGTATTTTGATGGGACATTCTTGAGAGTAACACCGGTCTTAAGTATGTCTATAAGAGCGGAATAGATCCAGTCGTAAACAGCATCTTGCTGACATGAGTGGCTCGTAACTTGGATTTATTATTCCTGTAGCTGCATTTATCATGACAGCGATTGGAAGTAGAGTGTAGAAGGGCATTATTATAATTGCATAGGACAAATCAGTACGAAAGCAACAATGGATGCCAGCCAATGACATTTTATTAGACCAAAGCATTAGATTCGATAAGTAAGCCATAACTGTGAGTCAAAGTCAAACTAGCATTCACATGGACTATATATTTTATTAATACGTATGTGGATGTATACAGGGTGAGAAAGGTGGACGAGTAGTCGGAATCACAAAGTGTACATGTACAAACAGTCATATATAATCATATAGGTAATTACATAAAGGTAGGTGGTGCACCTCGGTTTTGATGATATTGTTGGGGCTCCAGTGCCCCTTTAGCCTCTCAGGCGTTCAGCACTTGAGATACTCGTATAGCGTATCGTGGAATCGTGGAATGATCGGTGTTGCAGCCATGAATAGCAATGAGAAAAACCACGTGTGAAGTCCGTCGACACAAAGTGGAAATTCCTGTCATCGTATCTCTCTCTATCTTGACTTTTCTCCTTTCCTAAAGTTCCTCACCATCGTTCCAGCGTTCATCGGTATTTCTTTCGACCGTCGTACCTACTCGACGAGATATCAACTGCAATGGTCCCTGGTACTATGGTTATGACTGTGACTGTGAGTTTTTCAGTGCTTGATTGTCGAAGGAGAAGTTGGTAGAAAATCGAATTCATTCCGAATGACAAATGCCACCTTAATTCTTAAAGTTAGATGCGATGTATTTTGAAGTGAAGGAGTTGTTGTGACTTCAGGTAGGTAATCACCTTCCACTCTTCCTCTCCTGCTCATTCCGTAAATCCAGGCTTCCAGTACTCACAGCATTTTCCACATACCGTAAGACTCCTGTTAACGCCCAGTCTCTAATAACTCCCGGGCAAAATCTACAAAATTGTAAATTGCTCCCTGGTAAAACAAAAGGAGTAGTAGAATATACATCCTTTAATAATTATATAAATAAGTACAAAAAATGCAAAACAACTTCACACAATATAATTATATCTAGTCTACTACATGCAACTATTTCTAGCTGTAACACACACTAATTTTTCGGCATATGTCGCGTTTTTAATTCATTTCATTCAAACAAATTGTTGCCTAATTATATAAAATTAAGAAATAATTCCCTGCCCCTGATATGTAATTCCCTCGTAAAAAATACAATGGCCAACAACTCTCCGGGAGTTATCGAAGGTTTACGGTAGTTAATATGGCTTTGGCTATAATGGATGCAATTGGTTTATACCAGGCACTCAAGCTAACACGAGG
>JAAXYX010004193.1:0-12784 GCA_036851915.1 Ptenothrix huangshanensis
TTGGGAAAAGTTGTTCCGAAAACGTCCCAATGTCCCAAAACGTTTTCCCATGGACGTTCCCCATGGAATTCCATAGAATATTTTCACGAGGGATAGCGTTCAGGGACCATTTTGACCACCCAAAATTTCAGATGTTTTCAAAATGTGTTAATTAATTTGAAAAAATGGACCTTAGATAAGTGTTAATTAAGTGGAAAAAATATGCCTTTCAAAAAGTGTAAGTTAGTTAAAAAATATTGTGCCTTTTCAAACAGTTTTATATTGGAATGTTTAAACCTTTTTGAGAAGTATTAATTATTTCAAAAATTTCACATTTTAAAAAGTGTTTATAAGAAAAAGTACACCCTTTCAAATAGCGTTAATAGAAAAAAAACACGCTTTGAAAAATTGCTAATTCGGAAAAATTATACTTTTTCAAAAACTGGTAATTAGCAAAAATTATACTCTTTAAAATATTGTTAATTGCGAAAAAAATACTTCTTCAAAAAGTGTTAATTAGGAAAAATTCTACTCTTTAAAATATTGTTAATTCGAAAAATTATACTTTTTACAAAAGTGTTACTTGGGGAAAAATACTTTTTCAAAAAGTGGTAATTAGGAAAAATTATACTCTTCAAAATATTATTTATTGGAAATATTATACTTTTTCAAAAAGTGTTAATTATGAAAAATTATACTTTTTCCAAAATTGTTAATTGGGAAAAATTATACATTTTCAAAAAGTGTTAATTAGGAAAAATAATACTTTTTCAAAAAGTGTTAATTACGAAAAAATATACTCTTTAAAATATTGTTAATTGCGAAAAAAAATACTTTTTCGAAAATTGTTAATTGCGAAAAATAATAATTTTTTCAAAAAGTGTTTACTGAAAAAATTATAGTTAAATTGTTAGTTGGAAATAGTAATACGTTTTCAAAAACTGTTAATTGGGAAAGTGTATTCTTCCAAATTAAGGCACCAAAAAAGTATGAATTTCAAAAATTCGTTGTAAGATAACATAGCACTATCCGATATTCGGTCGCAGGTACGCGAATTTGCTAATCAATAATTGTAAAATAATTCTTTTTCAGTCATGTACAATGGATGCATGTATATTTTCGGTGGCTTTAATGGCGCTACGAAGAAACACTTAAGCGACATCTATCGATACAATCCAGGTTCTTAAAACATTTATTAAATACCGGTACTACTGAACTAATCGTAAGAGCAACCTAAATTAAATCTTAATCTATTTTATACACAAAAAGCAAATTATTTTTGTTACAAAATTCAAATTTCACTAATCAGTAATTATATTATGTTTGCCTTCCAGAAACAGGGCATTGGAGCGAGGTGTTTTTGAACTTGGAAGAAGACCGCGAGAATCCATTTTTACGCACAAATGCCTCAACATTAGTTCTCCATGACCGCGTTCTAATCAGTGGCGGTGTAGGTCCTATAGACGTAACTTACGAATACTCGGGGAAATCCTTGGTAAAGGACAAGGCGCTGGATGATTTGGTTGTGCTAGAGTTTGATAAGAATTAGTTGCTCCCATCGTCATCGTCATTAAAAATTAAAAGACTCAAGTTCAATTCCGTTTTTTTTATACAACAATAGTGAAGTCGTTAAAGTATTGTTCATTTAGTGTTCAGATGTGGCTACAATTTGCATTTTCATCTATCGTTGTGCAATTCTGTTGCAGTATTTATTACGATTCCATTAAGTGTAAATGAAGAGCTTTAAATAAATATTTGTTGAAATGATAACAAGTTTTATATTCCAACGGCGATGTTTAACGGTGTGCATTTATTATTTTACACTATCTATTGGGCTTTTAGTTGGGTTAGTGGCGTAAGCAGGATTTTTTCCCTGGTAGGCCAACTACAAAACTGGATCTATTCAGTGTATATTTAAAAAAAACTGCATGTGTTTTTGTATAAACTAAAAATAGCGTCTGTTTTTTGGTTGATTTTAAAAAACTGCATGTGTTTTTGTTAAAATTAAAAATAGCGTCTGTTTTTTTGGTTAATTTAAAAAAGTTCATGTGTTTTTGTATAAACTAAAAATTGCGTCTGTTTTTTGTGTAAATTTCAAAAACTGCATGCATTTTTGTATAAACTAAAACTAGCGTCTGTTTTTTGGTGTAAATTTCAAAAACTGAATGCATTTGTGTATTAACTAAAACTAGCGTCTGTTTTTTCGTGTCAATATTAAAAAACTGCATGTGTTTTTGTATAAACTAAAAAAAACTGCATTTAGTTTTATGTAAATTAACAACAACTGCTTCTGTTTTTGTGCAAATTGAAACAAAACGGTTTATACTTTTAAATAGATTTAAAAGATCGCGTCTGTATTTGTGTAAATTTAAAAAAAACTGCACCCGTTTTTGTGTCAATTTAAAAAAATCTGATCCTAATTTAGTGTATTTGTTTTTAAAAAGTTGCATCTTAGATGGAATTTTTCGGTAATTAAATTCTTAGGTAAGCCTAGGCCTACCAGGCCTACCCCTGGTTACGCCACTGATCAACTTTGGTGGAAATATTACCCGGAGCACACAGAAACATCATCCCTATATACATAATTAATTCCGTTTCCAATCCGTCTTTTACTTATCTATCAACTCATTGCGGTTCATGCTACCACTCATTCGTCAATTATCAGTTGACGTCATTTTCGTAATTATCTGCAAGCTGGTCTGGCTGCTGCTCAAAACTGTATGATTCAGTTATTCAAAAAACAAAGAGCATCCGATGCAATGGTTAAGTCCACGCTGAGCGGTGAGAGGAGCCAGACGTGTGTTGTATAATTCTAGTGCTTTATTCGTGCACTTATTATTTCATTTATTTATTGTCACTATTTATTTTAGTGCTGTAATACTACCTAGTCTAGTTTTAATACAATTCAACAGAGTGACTGACGAGCAAGCGTTTTGTTTTTCATGTAGGGGAAAAACCAGTCTTAAGAAGTCTGAAATCTGAATTTTTGTCAGGATTTAACATGTTTTCTCTGAAGAATGCTCCGGAGGTTAAAGCAGTGGCTGAGGGAAACTCGTTGTTCTCTGGAGCCTTGTATGGGGTAAGATCAAAAGAAACTCGTAGTAACTGTAGCTTATCCAGGATCTTGACTTTTTGAAAACTTTTTCAAAAGTCGGAACTTTTAGTTTTTACACGTTTAGGAAAAGTATGAATTTTTATTTTTTTTACAGTTTTAAAAAAAGTATGAATTTTTATTTTTCACAATTTTAGAAAAAGTCTGAATTTTTTTTTTTTTAGCTTTAGAAAAAGTCTGAATTTTTATTTTTTTAGCTTTAGAAAAAGTCTGAATTTTTATTTTTTAGCTTTAGAAAAAGTATGAATTTTTATTTTTCACACTTTTAGAAAAAGTCTGAATTTTCATTTTTTTTACAGTTTTAACAAAAGTACGATTTTTTTTACAGTTTTAGAAAAAGTATGAATTTTTATGTTTTACACTTTTAGAAAAGTCTGAATTTTTTATTTTTTACATTTTTTAAAAAATTCCGATTTTTAGTCTTCTAATTTCTTTCTTCCATTTGAATTTTTAATTTTTTTTTAAAAAGGTCGGATTTTTTATTTTTACAGTGTTTCAAAAAGTCAGATTTTTAATTTTTTACACTTTTTCAAAAAGACGATTTTTTTATTTTTCACACTTTTCAAAAAGTCGGATTTCTTAGTTTTTTTACTCTTTTTTGACAAGGTGCACATTTTTTTTTTAAACTACGCTACTCTGTGGTCGAATTAACAATTACATCACACAGTTTCGAAAAAAACGTGATCATAATGCAGATTTGCTTGTGTTGTAAATTGTAACATTGTAAGTAGGCATTGAAGGAAACAAGCCCGGGGAGTATTATTTTTTCCCCGTTCAGTGTGAGTGCTGTTTTAGCAATGGTTAAACTCGGTGCGCGAAAAAGAACCAGCGAGGAAATTGAAAAAGGATTACAATTTCCATCCAATGAAATTTTAATTAAGGGCTACTCCAAAGTTTTAGCGTCATTGCAGGTATGTACATATAAGTGACCAACAATCGTGTTAAGTTAAAAACATATCTAAGGGTGACACGAAACGCCATTTATAATTGTCTTTTTATCAAAAAATGGCGCTTATTTTTAATGTTTTAAAGCCTCAGAAATCCCACAGCGGATACACTCTGGCAGCTGCAAATAGAATGTACTGTAAATCAGGATTTGAACTCAAGACAGATTTCTCCAAAGCTCTCAAAACTTCATTCGGTGCTAAAGCACAACAACTAAATTTCGGAAATAATGCTGCTGCTGCCAAAGAAATCAACAGCTGGGTTGAAAAAGCTACTAAAAGTAAAATCAAGGATTTGATTTCGCCTGGTAGGTTCGATAATTTGTTACTATGTATTTAAACTTTGTTTTTCCTCAAGTAGGAAATGTAGCACCCTCAGGATTTGTTTTCTTGTAGGGTTGAAAAAATAATCATATCCAGTAAGCAATTTCTAAAAAAATGCATTTTGTCAAGTGTAAAAATGCTTTTTTTTCGTTTTTTAAAAAACAGGTATTTTTTGTGCAAATGTTCTTAAAATGCTTCTTTTTGTGTACGTTTAAAAACGGTGTTTTTTCTGTGAATTTATAAAAATAAATTGCGTATTATTTTGTTGAAGTAAACAAAATAGCACCTTTTTTGTAAAAACTAAAATAAAGTGCGTCTTTTTTAAGTGGTATCGTATCCAGGATTTTTCGCATAGTAGTCAATTTGGCTTAAGTGTAAATTTCCACCCAATTATTTTACATTTATCACTATCAGGTCTCAATTTTCCTTTTTTACACTATTTCAAAAAGCCTGAATTTTTAGTTTTTAAACGCGTCCAAGAAACCTGAATTTTTAGTTTTTAAACGCGTCCAAGAAACCTGAATTTTTACTTTTTACACGTTTTTAAAAAACTTTAATTTTTATTTTTGCGAGTCTTTAAGGCTGAATTTTTATTGTTTACACTTTTTAAAAAAGCCTGATTTTTCCTGCTTTACATGTTTTCAAATAGCCTGAATTTTTATTTTTCACAAGTTTCAAAAATACCTGGATTTTTATTTTTTACACGTTTTTAAAAAACGTAAATTTTTTTTGCTAGTCTTTAAGCCTGAATTTTTATTGTTTACACTTTTTAAAAAAGCCTGATTTTTCCTGCTTTACATGTTTACAAAAAGCCTGAATTTTTATTTTTTACAAGTTTCAAAAATACCTGGATCTTTATTTTTTGCGTGTTTTCAAAAACCTTAGTTTTTATTTTTTACATGTTTCCAAAAAACCTGGATTTTAAGTTTTTGCAAATTCCTAAGAAACCTGGATTTTCCATTTTTGCACGTTTCTAAAAAACTTTAATATTTATTTTTACGGGTCTTAAGACTGAATTTTACACTTTTTCAAAAATTTAGAATTTTCTTGTTTTTCAAAACGGTCCTAGTTTTAATTTGTATACTTCTTTAAAAAGTCCCTATTATAAAATGACGTTGTTGCTTTAGTGTTCCCATTTTGCTTCTAAAGAAAATATTTTTAGTTTTCTCAAACTTCAGAGGTAAGTTACCGCTTGCCTTGCCTACCCCTGGGTATATATGTACGTCACTGAAGAAGGTGCATCTTTTCGAATTCGTGTTTTTGAAGAAAGTAGTGTATTATGTAGCAGAAAGTAAATAATTTTATCCAGGAGTAACAGATTCTTGCTATTCCAGATGCCTTAGACGAGTTCACAAGGATTGTGCTGGTCAACGGAGTATACTTTAAGGGGCTTTGGGAAAAGAAATTCGATCGAACAGAAACAGAGAAGGCAACATTTTACGTGGATGAAATGAACCGTGTTGAAGTTGATATGATGTATAGGAAAGCCAAATTTCCTTATACCGACATCGAAGAGCTGGACGCACAAGCTGTCGCTTTGCCATATAAGGTAATTAGATACCTAGCCTTATGTATGTAAGTGTAATTACATAATGACCTTGAAATGCCAATGATGATGAATGGTAATTATTTATTGCACGAGATTTTATAGGGCAATCGATTATGCATGATTATATATCTACCTTATAAGCGTGGTGGATTCTCAAAAGTGGAAGAGGGACTGAAAAATTTATCCCCATCCAAAGTGCTTGAAAAAATGAAAAGGGATTTGAAAGTTGACGTACATTTACCACGGTTCAAGATTGAGTCTACCCATGCCTTAATCGGGCCTCTGATGAAGGTTTGAAAAAAATAAAAAAAATATCGTGGATGAAAAATCAAAATGAGATAAATCCAAATGGCCCTAAAAACAAAATGACCTTAGTTCAAAATGCCTTTAAAGCAGATCGACCCAAATCTATCAGAATTTTTCAACCGTTTCAGAACTGTTAAAATAAAAAATATTCAAATGTGTCAAAAGTGTTAAAAGGGAAATTTTGAATGGTTCAAAAATTGTTAAAATTAGAAATTTTGAAACGTTTCATAATTGCTGAAATAAGAAGTTTAAAAACGTTTCACAATTCTTAAAATTAAAACATTTCTAAGGTCCCACAATTTTTAAAATAAGAAGTTTCAAAATTGGTAAATAAAAAAATTTTGAGCATTTCACAATTGCAAAATGAAAATTTTGAAACGTTTCACAAATGGGGAAACATGAAATTTTGAAACGCTTCACAAAGGCTGAAAAAGAAACTTTGAAACGTTTCACGATTGCTAAAATAAAAAAATTTGAAACTTTTTCCAATTGCTAAAATAAGAAATAAAACGTTTCACAATTGCTAAAATGAGAAATTTTGAAACTTTTCACAATGGCAAATATCAAAATTTTAAATCGTTACAAAATTGCTTAAATTAGAAAATTTTGATCCGCTTCAACATTTATTCTAATGAGAGAACGTTCGTCTTCTATTTGCCTTTTTTGGCAAGCACAATGACGAAATGAATAATTATTACAAAATATGTTCCAGAATACGCTAAATACATTGCAAATTCCATTTAATTGCAAACTACTGGGAACATTTATTATCATCAAGGATTTGGATAGGAAATTGATTTTTAATTAAGTTTTTCATAAATTTTAAAATTTGACAGCTCGGAATCCAGGAAATGTTTTCAGAGATGAATGCTGATTTCAGTGGAATTCCAAAATCCAAGGTTCAGCTTTATGTGTCCGAAATTGTTCAGAAGGCTTTCATTGAAGTCAATGAAGAAGGAAGCAAGGCAGCAGCAGCAACAGGTTTCTAATATTTTTAATATAATGTGCGTAATATTTTTATAACTTTGAGTATATCGCCTCATATTGGGTTGGCAATATAATTAAAAATACTCATAGTCATACAATAAAAGACAATTAGGGAATTGGTCAATGCATTAAAAATTCTTCGTGGAACATTACACTTGTAGTTCATCCAGATGCAACTCCCAGTAAATTTGTAATTATTAAAATTCTCCAGCTGTGGTAGTGTCCCGAAGGCTGTGCATGGGTCCAAAAATCATCTATTTCAGGGCAGATCATCCGTTTTATTTTCAAATTGTCGATCGTTCCACCAATTTGGTGCTCTTTGCTGGAAGTTGCAAAAATCCGGCTGTCTAACAACCTGGTGAAGAATGAGGAATATTTTACCTCGTCGTTAAGTCGTTTACGTATTGGTACAATTTATTCGGTTGGTATTAGACACAGACAACTCACCTTGATTAAACATTGAGATTAGGCATGAGAGACATTTTATTTAAGTGATTTTAACATACCCAGTTTTGCTTACAGCAATGTACATGCATACGGACAGTTCGCTGTCTGTCCCATTTCTAATGAACGGGCAGAAAGTATTTCATTGTCATAGGTAATTACGTAGAAATGTTTTTCTTTTTGAAAATTAATGTTCGTTTCAAGTATTGCATTGAATACTGTTTAAAATTTCGCGTGTTATTTTGATATAATTATGTATTTCAGTAGTAGGTAATTATAATTCGAGAACTCAGTTTGGATGGTAATGACAGGTAGTAGCAACAGTAAAACAAATTTTTTTCCTTCTCTTTCGAAACACACGTAAAGTCGGTGAAGTAATTACCAAAATGACTAAAATCCAACTGCGTCAAAATAAAATATGACTCAAATCCAAAGCGATTTAATAGTAAATTGTGTCAAAATCCATTAGTTTAAATGAGGATTTAGTTCATTTACCTTTCAAGTTAATTTTAGAAATCACGCTCTTTTAAAAACAATAATTTTAAAAATGATGTCATTTCAAACAACATTAATTTTTAAAATCACGCCTTTTTTTAAAAAAAAACGCTTATTTCAAACATGATACATTTTCAAAAAAATGTCAATTTTAAAAATTACGCCTTTTCAAAACATGTTAGTTTTAAAAATGTCGCCTTTTCAAAACACTTCAATTTGAAAAATGACCCTTTTTCAAAAAACTTCCTTTTAAAATGACGCCCTTTCAAAAAACGTTAATTTTAAAAATGACGCCTTTTCAAAAAACTTTATTTTAAAAATGACGCCTTTTCAAAAAACTTTATTTTAAAAATGACCCTTTTTCAAAACACGTTAATTTGAAAAATGACCCTTTTTCAAAAAACTTCCTATTAAAATGACGCCCTTTCAAAAACGTTAATTTTAAAAATGACGCCTTTTCAAAAAGCTTTATTTTAAAAATGTCGCCTTTTTAAAACACGTCAATTTTAAAAATGACGCCTTTTCAAAAAAAACTTGTTTTAAAATTTAGATCTTTTGAAAAGATGTCAGTTGGAAAAAGTATGTCCTTTTGAAAAGTCTTAATTGTCAGGCATTCGGTCTAACATTACTGCAAGCCGAAATTTAGTCACAGGTACGCTGCTGCTAGTTTAAGAGCGCTCGTACATAGCTTTTTCCAAGTATTTCTGAAATCTTCGAAAATCCCACACAGGCATGTGCCTGCTTCGCCTACCGCTAGTTGAGTCCATGATAGTCATTGATTTTGTAGCAAAAAAGTAGCAACGTTGACTATTGCATTTGGTGCCTAAAGCCCACTGTTTTATTATGTTCTAAGTTTTTTTTATAGAGTCATTTTGTTTGAGCATGAGGCTACCATCGAATTCTATTAATTACTAATCTGCACCTGATGGATAATTCCTTTATTAGTCTGTTAAATTGACCCCAATTCCTACACTTGGTTTTTGTATCGTTTTCATATGGCAGCGCATATTTGTCCAGTAGTCCACGTGTAACCTTGAGTACAAGGCTAGAGGTAATTACTCGTGCTTGATAAGTTCCCAATCACAGTGTCACCACACTCACAAACATCTACTTAAAACATTTTAAATTGTTTACATTTACTTCCAAATATCGTACAGGCACACCTAATTATACCTCGTTTTAGAAAATAATCGGGATTTGTTTATATTTATTTTGAATTTCAAAACCATTGTCCAAATGTTATAAAACGAAACACCTGTAACTACTTAAAACAAATTACACAAAATATTTAAACACCTTTTTCAAACGTCGATTAAAATAAAATGACCAGCCAAGTCGTTAAAGTCACAATAAGATTAAAAAATGTATTTGTGAAAATGTTTGCTGTTCTTTTAGAACAATTATTTACACGATTATTGCGGCTTGTATACATCATAGAATGTTATTTTTAAAATTAATTCGACTCCAAACATTTAAATCCACAGAATATGTAATTATTTTACATAACTATTCTTTAATTTAACTTTTGTTAGTGATGTGTCATTTAATTTGAGATTATTAAAAGCCACTTTTCTATACAAACGCTTTTGCTGAACTACCTACTAGTTTTTTTTTCTGAGCGGAAATTTTGCGGGGATTTTGCTTGTTCTGGATACAACAAGACCGCAGCTGATTTTTCATATTTTGCCGCCAAGTTATCAAAACCTAATTACTCTTTTCCTTTTAGCTTTAGTAGAATTGTGGGAAATGAATTATATTTGTGTCTACATATACTTTGTGTCCTATTTGCACTTGTTTTTTGAAAACTGCGTTGCTCAACTTCACATCTCCCTGTTGCTCATGTTCATCGCAGGGAAAAAGTAAGTAGAAAGTTGATTTTAAAACTTAAAAAACAATTACTTGTGATTAACATAAAATAATGTAATTAAATATAAAAATAATGATTGATGATGGAAAGAAGGACTGCATTGAAGCAAGTGTGTGGAAAAAATATTTGCACTGTCGCCATCTCCATCTTTACATTTGAACCGAACGAATTCTCCAGCTACTATATTCGCTCTCAAAATGTTTTGTTTTGCAATGAGTAATTATATGCTGCGGCTTCTCCACTATTATGTTTATTGGGCAACATCCACTTTTAGGCATTTTCCATACTTCGGCTGGTTTTAATTGTATTGTTATCTACTGCATATTTTACAAAAAGGCCTTTCAAATCCCATCCAAGATGCAGGTCTATTAAGACTGGATTCTGATTGCTTCGAAAGCAGATCATTGTCCTAGTCACATTGTTGGAAATGAAAAAATGTTATGCAAATTAGAAAGCTTCGTAATAGCTAAGCAAATTCGCTCGCTTCCCAACATTGCCATTAAAGTTGGAGAGTTTCAAATTATGGAGCGATCATCGACACTTATATTTATTGATTTTGTCACTTCAAGAGTTGCATCGTTGCTCATTTCTTTTGGTAAATAACAAAATCATGTCTTGTAATTGTAAACAAAACTTTGTAAGTGTGGAGCTGTATAGTTTTTTGCTTCCTCTATTGATTGTAATTAGTGAGGTAGCTTTAGCTGCATTGAAAGCAATAAATGGCACCCTCTGAGTGTATAATCGTTTTTATTAAGTTGTTGTCATTGTCATTTATTTATAAGTTGTGCTCAATAAACATGTAATATAATGTAGTGTATGGTAATTCAACCAACAACAACAAAAGTTGGATATTGAACAAGTTGTTAAAACAAAGCCCTTCAAAATTTCCGTATTGGCTCAGTCGCGAATTCCAGTAAAGTGTTCCGTTTCAGGGATAAGGAACCCAAATGAGTTGGAACCCTTTATCATCAACTGAGGATATACTTGTGTGAAACGTAATTAAAAATTGTACATTATCTGCTGACGTCCAATAAGGTACCGACGAAACAGAAGAGTTGCAAAATCTACAAACCAATTATTTCAACATGTCATCATACAATTCAACCAATTACTAAACGTAATTATAGGAATACATTGATGGTGATTATTAGTATTTTACCAAAATGAACAGCAATGGACATATAAGAATATACGTTTTTTCAGGGTTTACTTACTGCTGGGCAAACTTCAGAGTACCAGAGTTGTCTCGGTAGTAAATCGTCAAAAAGTCTTTCTGAACTCCGCAATTTCCATCAAAATACTTCAATGCTAGATAAACGGACTGCTTTGGTTGAATGACGAACGAAACCCGTTCCAGGGGAGAATAGAGGGAGCCATTTCTTGGATAATAAATGGTTCCATAATTACTATTAAAAAAGTAATTGCGGAATTTGAAGGGGAGCGACACATTGATTCTGATGGCATTATAAATTAACTTAAAGCCCAATCCATTGAAACATCCATCCGACATGAACACAACGAATGCAACTGGACCCGGGACGGAAACGCTTTTATTCGGAGAGTTGTGATTGCTGTGTAAATAATTGTTTATACAAAAATAAAATATTAATACAATTGAAAATTATAACTAGCGACAAAATTCATTTTCCTGGCTGCCTTTGTACCGCAATAAATTATAGCTCACATAACAACTTGATGGTAATTTTGGAAAGTTTTGTAGTCTGAATCCAGAAAGAATCCGACGATTATCTTATCCTGTGTATTTTGTATTATGCCGTTCGCAACAAGTGTAAAGTTAATGACTGCTGCTTCAGGAGAATTGATGGTCCAGGTGCATCTTTCATTCGCTGTGTAGGGCCTGTCAAGTTTATATGAGATAAATCCATTCATCCCATCCAGAACACCACCGCAGTCATAGCTGTCTGTATTATTAAAGGTTTAAATATTGTGTTCAAAACAATAAACACTAAACAATTCTACAACATTATAATTTTTTCATAATTAAAATTAAATAATTAATATAATTATCCCAATTATTTATTATATTATTATAATTAAAATAATTTTTCCTAGTGGCGTAAGCAAGATTTTTTCCTGTTAGGCCTACTAAATTAACTGGATCTACATATCCAGTGTAAATTTCAAACAACTGCATGTGTTTTTGTCCAAAATGCCATTAAAAATGCGTTTTTATCTTTATTAATTTAAAATGTGTGTCCGTTTTTGTGTTAATTTAAAAATGCATGTGTTTTTGTATAATTGAACTAATAAAAAGGCGTCTGTTTTTTTGAAAATTTAAAAAAACAGTACCTGTTTCTGTGCAACTTTAAAAAAAATGCGCGTGATTTCGCGTGAATTTAAAAAACCTGTATCTGTTCTTGTGTATATTTTAAAAAATTGCAGCTGTTTTTCTATCATTTTTAAAAAACAATATCTGTTTGGGCGTAAATTTTAAAAAACTACATCAGTTTTTACATACATTTCAAAAAATCTCAGCTGTGTTTCTATAACTTCCAAAAACCTACATGTGTTTCGTGTAAATTTTCAAAAACCTGGATCTTAGAATTAGCCCTATTTCCTAGGTAGGCTTAGTTAAGTCTACCTGGTCTATCCCTGGTTACGCCACTGATTATCCCAGAAAATTAATTACATGAAACTTGATCAGCAGCCGGGTCAGTTATGCCTTTGTCCTCAACTTCATTTTGGTGTTCGATTTGGTGAGCATCATAACCGGAAATGGTTCTTGTTCTAGAAGACGATTTTGAGGCGTTTACCAC
>JAAXYX010004194.1:0-12784 GCA_036851915.1 Ptenothrix huangshanensis
ACAACTATTTCAATTTATAGCACAGTGCGAATGCTATGCTTCCAGCCAATAGACGCTTCACTGTGGCGATCCTACACAATGCAATTTGCAATGGGCACTAGTAATGACTACTTCCGTTGCTCAGCACGCGAACAAGACGACCATTCACCGCCCATTCATTTACCAGCAGAGCAATGGGAAACTGACGCCCCAGCGCGGCGGCCATTCCCAGAGCAGTCAGTAATGCACATACATTATTCATAGTTGATAATTAAGGCGACCGGAAAGCATAAAAAGCATGAAAAGCATTTTGAGCTCCAAAAAAGCATAATTTTAGCATTTTCAGACGACAAAAAAACATTTTAAGCATTTTCGAGCCAAAAACGCATAATTTTAGCTTTTTCAGCCAGATTTTCACAATTTTAGATTTTAGTTTCCTACGGAAACTAAATTTTGAAAATGAGTTTGAAAAAAATTGTAGCTTCTAAAAACCAAAATTTTAAAATATTTTTCAAAGGACTTTAAAACACTAAAAATGACGTTTTATTAGCATCTGGAGGGATACAACAATATTTAATTAGAGCCTTTTTAGACTCAAAAAACGCATTACGTACTGTCAAAAATGCATTTTAAACAACATAAAAAGCATTTTGGACTCCAAAAAAGCATAATTTTAGCATTTTCAGACGACAAAAAGCATTTTTAGCATTTTTAAAAGCCTAAAAAAGCATTTTTCAAAGGCAAAAAAAAGCATTTTTCTGGTCGCCTTATTCATAATTAATATAATGGTATTTGAATATTATTAGAATTGAGTCAAGTATTACCATTGATTCATACCAATTGATTTTCCGTTCATTCCAGCTTAACTTCCACCAATTCCAGCCTTCATTTATGCAATTTCCAGCTTACATTTTCCAGCTGTTCCTCGTAAACGAGCAAAATATGGTGAATGGCACTGTAACTTTTTTAGACTCTACAAGGAAAGAACATTGAAATCTACGTAAACGTTGGATTGGAAGGTGATGAAACTTACGACTTGAGAGTTGTTGCGGCAACTTGGAAAAAACATGAGAGAGTCAAGAAATAACCGTTGTTAACTACGGAATCAGTGCGTTTTAAGATTTCGTACACAGATCCGCATCATCAATACTCAAGTCATCAACTTCACCGTTTGCATTAGTTTTTTAGATTTTTTGGTCCTTCAATGGTAATGCCTTGTTTCAAGTGAGTCAAAGTATGTACAGCGAGTGAAGGCGTTGTGTTTGAAACTGAAATGCTAATAATTGAGACAAGTAGTTTATGAGATAAGGACGTGTATGATTATAATTGGTTCTTCTTTTTGTTCCGTTGTACAGAGCGATATTTGAAAATGAGACTTAATTACATCGGATCCTCCAATTGGAGCTTTAACATAGAAAATAATTTAATTTGGCTAATTAACTAAGGATTACGACGATAAGGACATGATTATTTCTAAATACAATTCTCGCATCACCACTACACAGTAATGGCATATACTTAAAGTTACTTGCATTATTTACTGTATCTTGATCACGTAAGAGGACCAAAACACAAGTTATAATTAATTACTCTATCATTACATATTGTCACTTGCACAAAATTAAAAGTAAATCAACGGAATTTCCTCTAAATATTTCTAAAGACTCCATCGCCAGTAGCATCTACTAGTAAGCTAAACTAAAGTTACAAAACTAAACACAAGCACTCCATTTCATGGCCACAACTTACTAATGGTTGAAAAAATAAAAATAGTGGACGGAAGAAGTAAAAGCATGTTAGTAAAAATCCCTAGAAAAGTTGTAATAAATAATTCTATGCCATCGTGGATAAATAAAAGACACCATAAAATAATCACGCGATAAACCTAATTGCACTTTAACACCGAAATAAACTAAACATTAAGTAGAATTTAACATTGCTGTCGTTTTTAAAAGGGTCCGTAAGGAATGTGTGTAGCGATTGGAATTAAAAGTTGCTACAACTAAAACAATTCTTTCCTAAACGAGAATCCGAATTCATCGCATTTTACTTTAAGCGTTCTGGCGAGTGTTGGGGGACCGCAGTAGAACACCGTGATCTTGCCTTTATTTTGATCTTGCAACTGCTTGAAGAGCTACAACGCATAAACAACCATTCATTGAGTAACTCCATCAACTTATTTACAAAAATACTAAATTCCTTAAATAAAGGGAAAATAAAAATAGATTTGAAGAAATCACAGCACCTTATTCCAATTTGGTCGACCTGCGTTCGTTCGAGTTTTCAAACCGGTGATCAAATCTCGTTTTTCCTGAAACGTGAAATAAGGAAAAGAATTTGAAAATCGGTGCCATGCTTAGATGTGAAATGGAATTGTAAACACGGTTGGGATAATTTGAATGAATTGCTGTTATCAACACTCAAGACTTGGATAAAGATAAAAGAGTGGAAGTTGTGCGTAATGATTTTGTGAGTACCTTTTCATGGAGGAGATCCAAGGCGAGTTGAAGACCCACAGCCTTCATGTCAGTTCTTTGCAAAGCTGAAGTGATGTACATGTGCATGTCGAGGAAGCGCTCCATCGCGCCGCCCAACTCCGCCTGCTCAATTTCTAACTGCGACAGCAAATGCACAAACCATTCGAACGAGCGCTGCTCGCGGTTGATCCACAAGAAGTCCACCTGAGCAAATGTAATAAAAATGCTTTAAAATAATTCCTCACTGTGGTGTGCAAGTAGAAAGTTGTGGACAAACCTTCTTGAGATTAAAGACAGACTGCGGCATGTCGCCGCAGAAGGTGAAATTGCAATTGGGGCAGACGAGACGCGAAGCCCAGTAGCGGAGCATGATGGACTGGAGGATGGAGGCGAACGGCGTGACGCCGATGCCGGTCGCGATGAGGACGGCGTGTTGAGCACGGAAGATGTGACTGGAAGGTGCTCCGTAAGGACCGTCGACGTAAATCTCCAGAGGCCTGCCCACAACCATTCCGTCGTCCGTGCTCCCCATGATCTGGAAACTCGACCACTGCCGCTGAACAACTTTCTTCTGCGCAGACGTAATCTCACTCCCGCCCTCGCCTGCGCCAGCCTTCGTCGCCCCTAACGGGGAAACGCCTTCCTCGGCCAGTCTCTCCGCGTTCTTCCCTCCTCCACCCGCCATCTCATAATCCTCGTCCACGTCAAAGTCAAAGGCGGGCGTTTTGAGCGAAATCACTTTCGGACGATTTCTCATGTAGCGAAGGCTGTCGGCCGCCATCTTGGTTCTCGACGTCACTGGATTTCCACTCCCAAACGTCGCACTTGTCCCATTTTTGCTCGCTTCGTTCTCCACGCTCTGGACCGAGAAGGACCGCTGGACCACAGGATTATGTCGGACGCTAAGCAGTCACAATTGAAACACATTCAAATACTTTTCCAATTAACAACGTTCTCGCGAGTATTTTGAGTGGACTTACTGCATCTTCCGCTCCCTCTCAACCATCCGCTCGTGGACATTTGGCATGGACAATGTCGAGCTCAACTTGGGCTTGTGGAGCCGAATCGGAATCTTCTTGTCCTTCACCATCGCCTCCGACTCGCTCATCGCCTCCGTCGAACTGGAAATGTCTGTTGACAAGCAGTGAGGATTAATTTCCCTCACCTCCATTCATGCACTCCAATGTGGGATAAAGAGGCGGAGAATGGAACTACTTACCGTTGTGCGAATTCCGCGGGGATTCGGATTCCGTGCTCGAAGGCATCATCGTGGACACGGAGTCCCCGACGGACTTGAGTCGATTCACGTGCTCCTTGAACGCCACTCTCTTGACGTGGTTCTCCGTAGCCTCGCTGTAGCTGTCGGGGGTCACTCGGGTCATTGGCGTAGCTGCGTTGCTTCCTTGCGAATTCAACAGTCTGCGAAATCCATTGAAAAGTTAAATGAAGAATTCCACGGACGATTGCATGAAAAAGGTGCGGGTTATTGCTTACGCAAGTTTGTCGGTGATTCTGAGATTTGGAGTGAAGTTTTGAACTTTGGGGCTGAGACAAATCTCCTCTCCACTACTGGCTCCCAAGTTCAACTTCTCCTGATCGAAATACTCGTACAGGCGATTCGTCCACTGACCCACGGCACGAATGTGTAGGGAAATCATCCCTGAAAAACAAGAGATTCACGTGATGACTAAATAGAAGCTTGTGTTTAAAGGGTGTGGTAAGTGAATGGGACGGACCATCTTGTTCGGGTGCACTGCTGATGGTGAAAGGATGCCACTCGTAGGTCGCAATCTGCGGGATGCGCACAAACACGTAATCTCCCGGACGGAACTCAAAGTTGGACGGACGACGAATGGAGATGTGCGTGACTTTGGAGGGAAGGAGAATTCCTGACTGAATGTAAGTCCTCCCGCGGCCCACTTTCCAATGGTAGTACCTTAAGGCCTGTCAAAACAATCACCGATTCTCATTATTCAAATCAACCAACGTCGAGAGCATGTATTTGGAACGGAGCATTGAGTGAGTTTCCATTTCTTCCTTAAGCTCCATCAAGTTTCTTTAAGTAGCACATTAAAGCAAATGACATACAGCAGTTGTCATTTCATGTGTGCCTTATTGACTTTTGCAATTAGAAAAAAGCTCACAGATGAAGGCTTATTGACTGACGCAAGTCGAAACTGAAAGTGAATCTCCGTAATGGATTAAGTAATCAAATGGATAAAAGTAAAGCAAATCAATTAGCAAAGTCAATAGAAAAGGCGGAAAGGAAAGAGCGAGTACAAGTCTGAAAGGTCGCATCTGAACTTTTCTATTTCAAAGTGCAGTTGATGCAGTGGACTACTTGTTGCGTGATGAAAGGAGAGAGGAGTGTAAATGGAGAGTGCAAACAGTAACCACAAAGTATCACCTGCGTGTGTTTACACAAGGCTACGAAAGCAACTACGGAACCAAGAGACAAGTGGATAGAAAAGTGCAAGTGAGATTGAAAGCAACTCATTGCTTACCTGCTCAAGGAGGAAAATGAAGCCAGGGACGACGAACCACTTCCAGAAATTCGGAGCATGGATGATGAGCAAAATCCAGAAGAGGAGGTAGAGCGTGTGCGTCCAGTAGAAGACCTTGGATTGAAAAGCTCAGGTAAGTTTTGTTCATTTCATGTGACTCAAGTAAAAGGAATTGACACGAACCTCGAAGCAACCACCTCTGCGCACAAAAGGCAACGAGCAGATGACCATGACGGTGAGGATGAGCATGAGGAAGAAGCCGGTGTTGAAACCGTAGCCGTGGATGAGGCCGAGATTCGTCGCTCCCGGGTCAAATAGGATGGCGATGTAAGACACGTTCTCAAAGCTCTCGTTGGCCATGATTCCTTCGCCTGGACAAATCAAGGGATGACATGAATAAAGCGGAGGTATTTTGGATGGTTGGGAATTGGAATTGAGCACTTACTGATGTTCACCAAATGTGCAATGGTGTGGATGGCGCTGAAAACGAAGATGAACCAGCCAGTCATTTTGTGGAAGTAAATGTGCTGGTCTATGGGGAGAAAGGAACTCGCTCCACGTGCTCGAAGGAAGGTGAGCGTCTGCCGCAGCATCACCACCACAATGAACGTGCAATCGAAGTTAAGACACTGACCTGCGAACCACAAAGCATTTGTAGAGGAAGGTAGTGAGTGATTGCATGTGTGAAGAAGGAGATGGGAATTACCAGCAGCTCGTGCAAGGACAAGGTAGTGGGTGGACTCGTCGTCGTACTTGTCGCCTCTCCACCTCCACAGGAAGATCCGGTGGAAGAACAGCGTCGCATTCGTGAAGAGGAAGGCGAAGAGCCAGAGGAGGTACACGTAATTGTTCCGGAGATAGCGCGGCGAAAACTGATGCGGTTTCCACGCCCGGATTTTCCCAACCAACGACTTGTCACTTTCCCTCCGCGGTGGGACCAGCCATCGCTCAATACTAACCACCAACAACATTTTGTCATTTTAACGCAATCTCAATCCACGCCAGTCTTAGCCAAGCCTTACCTGATAGATAAATTCTCCAAAAGCCCGCCGTGCTTCTCCAACTGAGCCTTCAGCGCTTCGTACGTTAGTGCGCCGCGCTTTTCCACGTCTGCGTCCTCAAACAAGGCCATCGTGAGCTCATCTGCGCCAACAACAACCCACGAATCCATCAACGCACCACAACACAAGCATTTTTACAAAGTCTAAATATTCTCAACTTACGAATCTGTTCATCGCTGAATTTCATGCCGTTCTCCTCCATGCAGGCGGTCATAACTTGCTGGAGCTCTGCTTGCTGGATAAGCCCATCGCCGTCCACATCGTAGACTTTGAAAAGGAAGTGGATCTTGTCGTCGGGATTGTCGCCCGTGAACTGGTGCATGCAGTCCAGGAACTCTTGGAGCGAAATTGACCCCGACGAGTCCCGGTCGAAAATCTCGAACACTCGCTCCGTGAAGAATTGCTACGGGTTCCCAAAGTCACGCAATTAATTACAACTTTTATTCCCTCGCAAAATGACGGAAAACTCGGAATGACATTTACCCACTCACGTTTCTAGTTTGGATGATTTTATTAAAATCCTCCTTGCGGATCTCGTTCCCATCTCCAACGTATTGCCGGAACAGCTTCTCCAACCACTTGATGTTCTCCTTTGTTAGTCGGCTGTTGGATCTGTGGATTATTTAACGTTGTCACATGAAAACGTAGACATTGAACCAATTTCACAGATAAAAGCCAATGCGTGTACACTTGCAAATATTAGGACAGTTTCGTAGACGTTACTACGCTCTTGACGATTGCAATTGGGATAAATGGAAACAAGTGAATCCGGCGTGGCTGATCTCACCTTGCACTGCTCAACTGTGAAATAAATTCCATGACTTGATCCGCCGTAACAATTCCATCTAAATCCCGATCGATGAGACGGAAAAACTTGTTCAGAACCTGAAATCAAAGAGCGATAAGAGTCAAGAAGCAGAGACATGAAACTCATTGAAGCGAAGGAACCGAAGCAAAGGCAAGACATGTGGCCAAGTCACATAAATAACAAGGAACATTCCGCTCCGTTGGCAATCTTGAGCGTCTTTCATGATTCTCACTTAATCGTCGTGTCAATCATTTCCAATTTCTTTCCACTTGGGCTTCCTCCGAAGTGGAAATGCAAAAGCAAAAGCATTTCCCATTCCCACCAAAACTACACTGAATCCCTTCTACGCGCTCCTTAATGTCACAACTTTTGGAGGACGAACGAAGGGAAGATAAAAAACATTTGGTAAGCAAATAAGACAAGAATGAAGGGAATGTTGGAGGCAGAACACGTTTGTAGAATTCTATGGCTGTTTAAATTCTGTATCCAGCACTTGCCAACGGCAATGTCTGCTCAGTACACTTTGTAGCAAATGTTATTAATTTGCCATTAAGAAACTGCCGTTGGCACTCCAAGTTCAAGATCAAGTGAAGACGCGATGAATAAAAAGAGCAATCGCAGCCCTCGTGCATTATAATCTCGGATAAAAACACAAATTGGAAATTATAGCGCTTATGAGAGCAAACAATTATTAATTATTACTTGCTACGATCCCTGGATGCTCTGCTCACAGGAGTCCCAATTTATTTACCATTCTTAGCTTAACACCCTTCACATTATTCCCAATCACTTTACATTTCATTTCGTTTCACTTCTTCCATCCGCTTTTTTCAATCACTTTCTTCATTGGGTGCAGACGGGAAGCGCCAAAATTCAAAGCCATGCAATTAGTTCAAATTCCACATTAAGCCATAATTAATTTTCACCTGTAACTAACTACAACCACAACCACCATAACCACGAAGCGATAATTACATGGAAAAACTCACATTTTTAGTTCGGAAAATGGCACAAAACTGCTCAAAATTGACATCGGAGTCGCCACAAAGTGCGTACGTGACACTCTCGACAACCTCGACGAAATCGATTTGCTTTTCTTCTCTGTAAAACCAAATGAGTGAATAAATGAGTGCTGAGAAATGCTAAGAGATGTTAATTTCGCTCTTGATGACACACACTCGGCATTCCCACTCCTTGCAACTCTTTAACGCGTAATGAACTAAGAAACAAATTTTGGAAGATGAAGAAACGACTTTTGAGGAATTAAAATAACATGTAAAGGCTGAAGTGAAGGAGTGAAGGTGGTAATTGAGGACTTGGCGAGTGGTTGGTTGAAGAAGGTGTTCCAGAATTTGACTTGGAGTCAAGAGTTGGTTTCGCACGTCTGTTTGTCAATAGGAGCTTTAGCCTTGATTGTGGGAACTACAGGGAAACCTTGAACGGGCGATGGGAGGTTGGAGAATGGACGTGGTAATTAAGAGATTGTGACCTGCACAAGTGGATTTGGAAGTGACTTTGGCGGAATCTCAGTTTAGGACGTTAAATGGGCAGAATGCTCTTGGAGCGACTTTTGGGTAGGAAAAGCTGCGACAAGAACTGACTTTCTGAAGGAACGGAGGCCTGTGTGTGGTGTGGACTTGGACCGGCACAGAATCAGAGATCCAGAGAAGTTTCAATGCTCGATGAAACCAAGCCAAGGATGTTAAATGGACTGAGGGGAAATAATTGAGAGTCCAGTCGCTCCACACTCGCAACAACTTCCCAACTCCTCTTCAGGCTCGCAACTTGGAAAAAGTGGAAACGAGGATTTTTTTGACAAAGCAGAACCAGTTGGGAATGCCTTGGATTCAAGAGACTCCGTCCACGTACCTTGTCATAAGCACCACCTCAACGTCTACACAGCCCATGCTAATCACAATTATTTACCCAACAAAAAATTACCACAATATTATAATTTCAAATCCAAGGAATGAATGGATAAAGAGCATCGTGAGTCCAACAGAGGCAGGCTATTCCGAGGGAGGTCGTGCATACAACCAAATAATTGGACATTTGGAAGCATGTCATCCTACGACGATCCACAAGTGCCCATTACAGCCATTCATCCGTCACTTGTTCCAACCAAATCCAAAGAATTATGCACACGACCAACTCTCGTTCCCATGCCTCCTTTAAATCTACACAAGACACGACAGTTGAAACTGAAAGTAACACCAGAACGAGCATCCACAGAAACAGCTCAAGCTACTCTTCGCCTTACATGGACATGGACATCTAAGCATCAACACTCAACTCGTAAACGTCTTTGGAGATTGAGTCAACAGCCGATTTGCGTCCTTTGCTTTTAGTCTGGACCTCGTTCCCTCACAAACACACGCTCTCTTCTCCTCACTTGTGCTCAGTGGGCACTGGAGCCAATTCCTCAACAAAAACCAAATGCAAAACTCCATCCCACTCATCGCCAAATGGCCTGTGGTAAGGAAGGAACAGACACTCGTAGGAAGACACGATCAATTCCTCCGTTTACTAACATTTCCACAAAAGCTAAACGTGATATAAACAAGCAAGAGGGAATGTGGGTCATGCAAGTCCAGGAATAAGTGCGTCTCCTTCCTACGCCAATCCCTTGAGTGAAACAAGATTTAAAAGCCTCACACATGATACAATACACTCATTCTACATTCATCTTTTAAAAGCACGCATTGAGAGATGCAGGACCAGTACGTTAACGAGACTCGATTCCTAACTCATGTGCTCTACCGGCACAACCACTTTCAAGCGCTTCCTCTTTCCCTCAAGCCAACTATTCCACTATTCACATTCCTCTTACCATCATCCTCACTGCCAAATTAAGCCTAGGGCATAAACCAAAAACCTTTTTTCACAATCAGTCTTTCAGCTGTGCGTGTTTACTACAAGTTTTAGGAAGGATAAGCCTTGGATGCCATGATAAACCATCAAATGATAGAATAATCAACGCTCTAAACAATTATTCATGAATAGTTGCTCTTGATATGAACCTCGGAATAGAGCAAAGCTCTTTTAGTACCTTCCTCTCACCGCCAAACAATAGAAACTCCTCAGTGCACTTCTATTAGCCGCTTACCTTTACCCAGTGTTTGGAAAATTTTATACGATGGCAAACCCATTCATTCAAATGCTTTGGTCTTTGGCCTAAAGAGATGCGCCCTCATTTCATTCAATGCAAAATAACCCAGCCCGGTAAACTGTACACACGGGCCATATTTTCAGATACGGCCCACGGGTATCTTTGAAAGTTTTACGGTAGTTTAGTTATCTTGACTTTTACTCTATCGTGTTCCCGGGCTTTCCAATATTTAAAACAAACAAAATTAATAGACTGTGGTGTTTTATGACTCGAAATCTTTACCCCACAGTCTGCTGTATTCTGGGCACTGATTTCCAGTGTTCTCTACCTGTACAGTGTGTTATCCACAGGGGAACTTCCTTCACCCGACCCTAGTATCGTAGTAGTAGTAGTGGCTTATTTCTTGTCCAAGAGCATCAATATACAAATATTCGTATTAACCTCGCAGCGTGTGTTGCGAAAATTCAAATTGTTTGGTTTAGTTGCCATTTTCGGGATTTAGTTTTAGTTTAACTTTCGGGGTGGTGGGAGTGAGGTTAGGGACTGGGAGTCGCCACACTGACGAGTCCCGTAAGGACGAAACAAGATCTTGTCTATGGCTATTTGGTAGGTAGGCAAATACTGCAACCCACAGTCATCGAATTAATTTTTATATTTTAAATGTAGAGAAGGTAGTGATTTATTTCGAGTTAGAATATCTTACAACACACAAACAACACCTGCAGACAGTGGGGTAGCGAAGGATTTTGGGATTGAGAACACCGCGGACTGTGGTAGAGAACACCTAACAAGGAGACATTTCAAAGTGTAAAAGAGCTACGAACTTGAAATTTTTTCTACATGTTAGCACTGTCCTACCTATTAACATTAACAATAAACTAGCTGCCCCTTTTTGAATTTTTTCAAAATTTAAAAAAATCAATGTGACCTTTGATCAGCGTGGACGTTTTAAATGGGATTTAACATGGGAAATTTCATTGACCTCCTGACATTTTCAAAAAACATGAAAAATTCGAAAAACCTTTTTCGTTGAAAAATTTTGCAACCAGTAGGTCCCACACTAAAAATTCTTACTCTAAAATGCAATAACAGAAAAATGTGCCAAAATTGCGAGTATTGCAAGTACACTGTGAAATCTAATGTTGAAATCATCCTGAGTATCATCCACTCATCTGTAGCTCATCTCTAACTCACTTAATCTTCGTAATGAGTACCAAGTGAGTATCATATGAGTTATGAGTAAAAGGTAAGTGAATCAACTCAAGATGATTGTGAGATAAAAAAATACATCCAAAACTGCTAACCGCCTTCTGATTTGGCGGGAAAAAAGCGGCGGACACAACTACGTACTATGGCAAGTCTATGTCCAAAATTTGGGCTCATTTAGACGGTAAGTTTAGAAGTTAATGAGGTAAGAAAATAAAGGACCACATACGGAGATTTTGCCATCACAATAGCCTACGTTACTACGTAAGCGGCTAAAAAAGTGAATATATTTGACACATGTAGATTTGTTCAAAGGTAGGTCTAGTGGAAAATGGCGAGTGATTGGAGGTGATTCGTGGTGGGTTTTTGAATGGACGTGTTGTGGTATGGAAGTACTGCGTACAAAGATTTCCAATGCATTCCGTGAGCTTGTGAAAAGGTGTCCAGTAAAAAATGGTTGAAAGACGAAAGGTTGGGACATGAATGTTGTGACTGAGTCCGTTCCCTTGTGCTGCTCCATCGCTCTGTGGTGGTTGTTTACGTAGGAGAGTACATGACTCTCGCATTTGGTTCCAATGCCGTTGCGAATTACATGCATTACTTTAATAACACGTCCACTCACTCGCCCATCACAACCGCTCTTTGTTTACCAACAAGAAACATTAGAAGCAATTAGAGCGGTGGACAATCTCTGAATCATTCGAATCTTTTCATTCACTCGATTATCTCACGTCATTGACACAGCTTCATCCTCACGCTTCCTAATCACTAACTCAATGACTCGTAATTCCCTCCCATCATTTCTTCATTCATTCACACCATCAACGCCAAACACAACTCACCCATTCAGCCGGATTTTGAGGAATTCCATCCATTCCTCCTGCTTCAGTATCCTCGTCTGCTCAAAGTCGAAGAGACAGAACAATTTCCCCAGCAGTTCCTGTCAATTAAAAACAAAGGAAACTATGTAAAACATGAAATGCCCAAATGTTATGTAAACGGAAGAGAAGGACAATGCATTTGAAAGAAGTAATTGAGATAATGCACGAGATGCATAAGAACGTCAGAGACACGTTGTAAATTAAAGGTAATTGTTCAATCGAGTTTACAAGTTGTAAGCGTAGGAATTATGAGGAATTTAGCACATTGCTAAAGAGCAATTAGCGGTTAGATTGGAAAGCAATTGGATGATTGACGTGCGTTTAGTGCTCATTGATTATCTCCATGTAGGATTTATTAGGATGCAAGTGACTGAGTGATAGCCAAGACGAGGATGGAGAGAGAAGGACTGGAAGGAATGGAAATGCACTCAAGTGCAGTCTCTTCCTCAATCACCGCAGCCTCCGCATTCCTCGTCCCAATAACATTTCCCACTTTTTCACAAGCAACGGACAATGCATCCAAAATACAAATTCATGTTTACACACGCCGCATACGAATGTTGACCTTTCCTCACCCAACGTGTAAACACGCAAGTCAAAACTGGCTTTTCTTTCAAGTCAAAGCAGTTGTGGTAAATGCAGGTGCTCCTCTGAGACTTG
Organism: Ptenothrix huangshanensis; assembly: GCA_036851915.1. NCBI lineage: Eukaryota > Metazoa > Arthropoda > Collembola > Symphypleona > Dicyrtomidae > Ptenothrix > Ptenothrix huangshanensis. The sequence goes on from JAAXYX010004194.1 coordinate 12,686, forward strand.
AATGTATTCGCTGTTACTCTTTTGAAAGGATCCATCACAACGTCAAGTACTTGATTTAACAAGTTAAGCTCCTTAAATGTTGATAATTTCTCGCTTCTT
>JAAXYX010004195.1:0-12782 GCA_036851915.1 Ptenothrix huangshanensis
TTTGTAAGCTACAATTCTCATACAACTGTCCAAGCGCTAAAGTACTTAAACAAATTAAACATACTCATAAACAATCTAATAAATGACCTATGGAATACTGTTCAATTTGCGCCATGTTTGTACTGCAATAAAAAATTGAGCCTATTGAGCGTACTGTAAAAATTTCAATTACTCCCCGGGGAGTTATTCGTTGAACAACTCCTCAAACCGGGGAGTTATTGGAGGGTGGGGAGTAATAAGAGGGGGGAGTTATTACTTCATGCAAAAGTCAAGGGAGCAACTTAACATTGTATTGATGCGGGAGTTATTAGAGGGGGGAGTTATTTCCAATTCAATCCATTTTTACTGGGGAGTTAAAAGAGGTGGGGACTAATAAGAGGGGGGAGGAATAGGAAGTTTTACGGTAAATACCGTATTAGAAACCGGTAAATTCTCAGGTAAATATTAGTATTATTAAATTATTACCTGATCTGGACTAGGTTCATTTCCTTTATTTAACGATTCCGTAAGAGCTGTAACAGCGGCACTATTTCCCGGAATTCGATAAATGCCAGTGATGCCCAACCCTCTTGATTCGATGGTATTGACGCAAATTTCCATCACTCTAGGAATGGCAGGGTTATTTTCACCAACCGGGCAATCTTCAAGCAGAACCCCAAAGGAAGCTCCGGTTTCGGGTATTGGTCCTTGAGGATTGTATCCAGAACCATGATGGGAGGAACCTGGGGAACTAGCTGTTATATGCTGCATTTTCTTCCATTGCTTTGCGACTTTACCTTTCCAGGTTTTAGACTTCGGGGATGTAGGATTTGAAACTAGAACTCCGGCACTGTTAACACTTAAGAAGTTATTCGCCGTACTACTACTATTCGTAGTGGAATGAAATCCACCTTGAGAGGGGAGCAATGATTTGAATAAGGATGACTTTTGTGAAAATTCAGTTGAGCTATTTGAAGGATTATTGGTATTTGTATTTGTTGCTGTACCGATGGCAGGACTATTGCTACTATTATTTGGTTGTTTATTGGCACAAAAGTAGTTGTTGTTGTCTTGCTGCTGTTGAAGACTCTTTAGCCAATGGGACATTTCGTTGGGATCATCTGCCTGAATAAGAATCTCTACATGAGGGAGGAGCGAAGTATTTATACTTTCAGCTGGAGACGTCAAAAGTGTCACGTTAGGAACACCAACTCCCCCTCCATTCGATGTGGAGGCAGAGCAAGTTTTCAAACGAAGCACATACTTTCTTTTGGAATAATCTTCGGCGGGTTCAATAGATATCCCATCTTTTAAACCCACGCAAAGAATGGCAGCATTCTCTTCCATCCCTGAGATCGAATCCTTTGTGATGCGTTCTTTGGAAAGATACAAGCAACCACTTCGACGAATTTGTGCCCATCCTTGTCTCCAAGAACGGTAATAGCCCACTTTCTGTAAAAATCAATATAACAGCGTCGCAATCAGTGGCATAAACCTTGCAATTATGCATAGTTGTGCAACAGTCATCTAATTAAGTTTTCTCGCGTACTTTGTTTTCCCCAGCTCGAACTTTAAAGTGAATGGGACCGTCCTTTATTATTTCGGAATCATCAGGACTTTTCTCCGAACGGAATGAGCCAAAGTGCCGGAATTCAGCAGAAGGACTACAGAACAAAATTATTTCCATACATTATAACGATTGAATTTAATTACAATATGCCCCATCAAAACTATGTATCAAAAGGCAGGAAAACTGCACACACTTAAATTTATCTTATAGTTAAAATCAAGCGCCCCGGTCTGGTATATTCCCGTGGTATTAATAATCATATCTAAATGTGCATGGCTTGATAACTAGTCAGTAAATACATAATAAAATCACTCGCTGAACAAAACTAAAACCACACAGAAAAAACTCTCGTCATTTGATCACGTTGAGTAATAAACATTACTAAAGTACCAACCTACAGCAATAAAAGACAAGAATCTACACACCATTATTTTGTTTAATAACGCAAATTTTATAAAAGTACACTCAACTCAACTGTTAAGTACCTTCAAATACTTATGTAATTACCTCATAATATTATTTGATTATTTCATAACACCTCAGAATGTACCAAGCAATAATACTTTCGTTATCCCATGCTATCTACATCACTAAGTTACATCCATACTGAGAAAACAAACTGCTTGCTTCAGCTGATGAAAATACTGAATAACTGCCGATGTTTCTTGGAATGCCGAAAAGATATATGTACGTATACGTTTAGCGTATCTCTTAGCGCCTCAGTATTATACCCAAAATTGTAATGAATGCAACAAAGCGTCGCTTCTTGATTTTGTACTAATTACTAGGTATTACTAGATACTAGGAACACTCAAAATATAAAATTATACTCGTCATTACAATTATGATCTGCAGTACAATAAAACCATACACTAAAATAAACTGCTAATCGGAAATTAGTGGACATGTAGAGAAAGTTGGTTCCGAAAAATACGCATCGTTTCAAGCTCAAGATTAGCTTCTTTTTGTGAAGCTGCTGCACATCTGATGTTTGTTGCAAATCTTAATAGTTCTTGGGGCTTATCATACGCACGTGGTTCCAACGTTAAATAAAAACAGTACCTACTTTTCCCGATAATGAATAAACGCTGTAGTGGTTCTAATTCGAATTGCAACAATAACTGAATATAAAATACTAATCCTTAGTATGAACAACAACCGTTATATAGCTACTAGTTTTAACAATATATCTTCAAACTAGTTCAAACCCAAAAATGGAGTTTCTACTTAGGTACTTCAAAAAAAAAATCAACAAACAATAAAATCAATCTTTTTAAATAGAAGTATTAATTCTAAAAGGCGCATTTATAAGCTATTTCAAACAGATCACGAAAACGGTAAAAATGTTAAGTAGCTGGACTTGAGATATTCATTATTTGACAATAACAAATTTTCAAGCAAACACGTACATTGGATAGAATAATTTCACAGGACAAGAATTCTGGTTGAAAAAGAAAAACTAACACCGGAAGGTGAAATATTACTATAGAGAAAGCTTCGAAAAGAAAACTCTCCCAACTGAATTTGAATTGAACTGACGCATTGCCGCACACAACAAAAAAATCTATCACTGTCAAAATTCTGTAGAAAAGAACTGACATTATATTTAGTTATTTAGACAAGAAACGTTGAAAAATACGTTAAAGTTAAATATTTTAATTTTCGTGTAGTACAATAAAGCTTAATAGGTATAAATCAAGTAAATACAACTCAAGAAAAGTTATTCGGTTTGCTTGAAAAAACTCGGACCTATCCGCATGGAATTTGAAGAGGGACGAAGGTTGGGTTCGCTCCTCGAAAAATTGTTTCAGTCGGACGATTCGACCTTTGTGCAAAAAATCTGAACCAAGCTTGTTCGCCATACTTCGACGTCGTCCGGGACTGGTCCCAGGATCCGTCGTCGATTTACGTAAGTTCGGAAGGGGTAACACATTCTCATCGCAACTGAACCAAAACCACGAATTCATCGTTTGTCTTTACATTAAAACCCAGTGAAACTGCTTCACATGCTTAAATACTTAAAACCAAAATTAATCATTAAAGTCAACTTAATTTACTGTATAAATTACAATAGTTAGCAGTACATAGTGTTGTGTGTATCAAATATTACAGATACTCTAAAAAATGAAGGGGTTGCTCATGTCAAAGTGACACTCCTATGGATGCATTCGATTATGTAATCCTCAAATACAATAATCACCAAAACTGAAATTGTCAAAAATGTTGTTTATGACTTTAAACCCAAAAAAATAATGTAAAATTTCATGACAAATTGCAAACTAGAAAAACTTTCAATTCTAGGGTACTGGTAAATATACAAGCTACATTTGCACGATTAGTTACTTTATAACTCTGTATTGGGAACCTCATAAGTTTAATTAATTCAAAATTATTATAATTGTAGTATCAAGTAAAAAATGCAATAAAATAACAAAAAAATAGCCCGACTGATCCACACCTTTTCGTTGGAGTTGTAGGACTAGAACTCTTGGAACTCTTTCTTTCCATATCAATAGGCGATGACGTAGCTTTCAGGTATGACACCCGCCGAACCACTCGATCGTTATCGTAGTCTGTAAAGAACGACAAAAGATGCAATTGTGAATTCATAATAATTACCTATACACTATAACAATTTACTAACAACAAAAACTAGATTTATTGAACAATGTAAGCTACGAATTACAAAAATGCGGAAACAAATGATAGATTAGAAAACACAAGCAACTTCTAGAAAACTTGGCAAGATAAGTTAAACTATAAATTTTTGCTATAGTTATCATGAATCGAATGGTCATTTGCAATTATTAGTATTAACTTTCTTACCAGGATCATTTTCGCGTTTTCGTAATATCACATCTGCATCTGTAGCAAGGGAAAAAAAGTTTTTTCAATTTTTCATTTCAAATTTTTGCTTTTCTAATCATACATGAATAGTCACTACATAGAACCATATGGCATTACCCGAATAATGAAATGCTATAAGAAGTAGACAGAGTGTAAAGCTACTCGTCAAAATTACCATTAAAACGTGCATAATTAAACAAGACACACTTAAAGCCAAAACAGTAAAGCAATCACCCACAGCAAAGGCCTCCATTTCAAGTGACGTGACTTATTTTTAACTGAAACTCCAGCTAAGTAACAGACAAGCACAGCTGATCTTGTAACAATTAAAATAAAAGGTGATTTATAAGTAATAATAGTAGCACCTAAGTTTGTATGAAGAGCTGTAACAGGTTTGCCAGAGGAAGAATGGTTGTGATTATTTTTGAAAATCATTTTTTTGGACAACAGTAGATGATTTGGCCTGATGGGCCTCATCAGTAGTGCAGAAGATGTGGGAGTGCTTTGGTCAGTATTGGAATTCGTAACAGGAGCAGGTACAGGCAATTTCACAGGTTTGGACTTAACTAATGGTCCATGTGCAAACAAGGCATCTTCAATCAGTTGCAAAATCATCACAAAACAAAATAATGAAAATTATACTTCATTTTCCCCAGACAATAAAATCACGCAATTACATTACGACCAATCAACATCCAAATTAGGTAAATTTACGTAGGCAATTATAGCTTTACTGTACCCATACATTACAGTAACGTAATTTTATTATTAGGTAATGACTAACAATTAGAAGTTGCATTCACCTTAAATATAACATGACACGTTAGCGGTCTATTTTAAACAAACTCCAAAGCTAAAATTTCATCAAAATGAGGAAAAAATATTTGGATAGGTTATTCATCGTACAAAAACCATGATACCAATCTAGCACATAAAAGGACGACTACACGGTACAACACCACAGTATTACACATATCTTGCGATATAAAATCATCCCACTGCAAACGTAAATTCTAAATCTGATTAAAAATGTAAAGCAGAGCGGTACAAATAATTATGGGAAACAAGTGAGAAGAGAGCAAATGCAATCGACCTAAAAAAAATACATCAAAAAAGAACATACCATTGCGATTTTGAACGTAATATTCAGTCTCATCGTTGGAAGTCGTCGTGCCGTTCGACTTAGGGATCGTACTTGCCTCATGACTACCAGAAGGTGCAACAGAAGAACTACTGGGGTGGACGATGACCGACGGCGGAGGTATCCAGTTCGGAGGTGGATCACAATGCAATTTTCCGCTTCCGACCACTGTCAATCGATTTTTGGCGCTTCCATATTCAGCCAAACTCCAGTCACCAGGTCTAGTTGTTCCTACGCGTGTACTATTACCACTTTCAACGGGTTCAGTATTTACCCTGTCGGTCATTTTTCGGTGACTGGGGGATATGTCTATGTATCTGAAAGGCTCACTAGCACTAGATGCACGACTAACGTAACTGTTTGGTTGATTGCCTATTGAACTGGCAGTAGGAGTGGACATTGACTGTTGAAGACTGTAACCAGGATTAACATTTGCAGGTGGCCATGGAACTTTTTGAAATTTTTGAGGTTGAGCATACAGTTCTTTAGGGAATCCAGCAGCAGCAGCTGAATTGGGTGTGATAGGTGCCCATACCAGGGGCTGATTCGGACGCTTAAGAAATTCTTCTTTTTGCTCGCAGCTACGGCGAATTCTATCCACCATCTTGCCTTCATATCCTAAGGAATAGTGGTCTATTTCTCCTGCCTCTATACTATATGGGCCACTTGTCTCCATCATCGCAGCATTTGAAGGGTGGCCACTTACTACTACTGTTCTACCGCCGGACCCGGAAACAGGTTGTGAAATTTGGTAACTAGGGACCATTGCAGATGACGGAGGAAGAGAAATCGTGGATTCTCGCCTTACGTCCACATCACTTGGTCCAGTGCTAATACTGTATCGATATCCAGGAATCATTTTCCATGGATTTCCTCCTCCCGTAACCGAGGTTTCGTTACTTCCGCCTGGAAAGTTGGATCCACCAACTCTAGCAGAGTTATTTCCACCACTGGGTAAGCATTCCATGCTTCCATATCGGTTACTGCTGTTGTCAGTCGCGTCACCGGTCACAGCTAAAACACTTTCATGACTCTTAGCTCCACTGTTTGCAGTGTCCTCCCGAATACCACGGTGGGCTGCATTTGTACCACTTCCCTGATTGAATGGATAATACGTTTGTGGTTGGTGTTGATGACTTTTTCCACTATTGTACTGTTTTGAAGAAAGCTTTTGCTGTTGCTCTCGTTGCTGTTGGTGCTGCTGCTGACTCGGAGTTAAGTGAGACCAAACAACAGTTGATTTGTACGGTGTGGGTCTAGGTAAGTGAGATAAAAGCTGCTGTTGCTGAATTTGGTTTTGTTTCTGTTGATCTTGTTGAGAATTCGTATATGTGGAACTTGAGGACATATTTCCAAAAGTATTTAAACTCTGATCTGAATTAGGAAGGAACACAGATTCATAAGAGGAATTACAACTGGGAAAAGAGTACACGGGCTGAACGTGATGATGTTGCTGGTGGTGCGAACTGTGATGACTCTGATTGTTTCCGAATGGCTGATTCACAGATGAAGGTGGAGGATGGTAATTATTGTGATAAAACTGATAAGTCTCAGCACTACTTTGATTATTTTGATTTACTAAAATTGAAATGGCATTTAACCCAAGTCCATTAGCACCACCAACACCACTGGAAGGAGCAACAGTGGAGGGACGCTGATTTGTTTCAGGTCGATACGCCTTCTCTTCATAAAACTAAAAATCAAAAATTTTGAAAATATTAGATTTACTATACAATATAAAGTACTGGTGGTAGATCTCAACAATACTGATGAGTCATTTTGAAAGTTTGTACACACGCTAACGTTCTGCAATCCTTTACGTTGCCCTTTAGATACTTGATTACAGACTCCGGAAGTCCGGAACGTTTCACTCGGAGCGATTGTCGACGGGAGAAGGCAAAATCGAGTATGCACGTAATGTAAAACCATAGGAAAATCATCAAACTCTGTAAGGGAGCTCGGATACCCCTAGTTTCGAAGCCACTGCTGTCTAGTTCTGAACTTGATAAGTTCTGAACTAAGAATTCCTTATAAAATGCTTACAATACGTAAGTTCTGTTGTAGATCAATCCAATTTTGAGTTTTAATTAACAATACGCTATAAACGAAGGACATGTACAATTAACCACGAAAAGAGTGGGAGCCTGTATTTAGAATTCCAATAGAAGTTTTTAAATTCGGTTGTTTCTCTTAATGAGAAGTCATGAGAAACCATAATAACTTACATCTATGCTAACCACAAAATAGCGTAATCATTGAAGCTCGTTGTAAGAAAATTTCCAGCAAATTGTAATGGTATAAAACCAGTTCACGCATTGAAAAAATCTGTGCTTCAAATTCACGGCTTTGTGGAAACTTTATTCCTGAAAACAAACTACCAATACCTACTACGTTTATGTATACCTATAAACGTCCGTTTTTTAAACAAAGGAAATAACAAATAGTTATCAATTTTTGATTTCGAGGTTAGGTTTTCTTGCTATAGTTAAAGGTTATACCTATACTATATTATTTTACAAACATCAAGTCACCGATCATAAGAAACAGAAACGCCTTGTAAATCCAGCCTGTGTTATTTTCTATACGAATGACAGAAGCAATTGTGAAGTAGGTACATGCATTGGAGGCCTTTTATTTTTCATCACATTTGTCATTGAAATTTCATTACACGACACTGTACTGGCTGTACAATTTTTCAGCACATGTACCTAGTTATCCTTCTAGTTGTTCTTTCGCGGATATGTGGTCGTACAAGAACACTTTGAGAGCACTTCGGATAAAACTTAAGCACGAACTCCTAATAACGAGGGTTGAGTGCTGCTATACGTCTGTACATACATTCGTACCAAACAAACACATAATGATACAAACATTTAACACTTTAACCAAATTATTGTACGGACTCCAGAACCATACTTAATATTATTGATGGAACAAGACTCTTTACAGTTTAATCAATACACAGCTTACTCGCTACGCACATGGTACTTGTTTTCGTGGGTTTGCAACGCGTACACGATATTATGCCAACCTAAATCAGACTAGACTTTATAGAATATTCAAGTAGGACTTGCACAAGGCTCCTTAACAAAAGATTGAAGCTATTACAAGAAATGAACTCAAATATAAAATAAGCGTAACGCATGTACAGCAACAAATAGTTCGACCGAAAGATCTAAACATGTAACCCTCCCCAGAGATCCAGAGAATATACTATGAAACCAAGTTAATACATTTTTGATACTGTGAAAAAGAAATAATTGTAAAAATCGCTCTTTTATAAAAATAGATTACTGCAAATTAGCAATTAGATTCAACTAACCGCATTTTTATCAATAATTTAAGCAGCGCACTTGTCCACAGTGCGTACCTGTCCTCCAAACATCTAATTTTTTCGATAATATTTCATACAAGGCACGAAAAGACGCACATAGCGTACAAGTGTGACATCCCATCCAAATGTTTCGCATATTCATGTGTATTTTGCAGAAGGCGGTAACAGATATATTATATTCAAGTCAGTTCTATCCAATAGAACCTTATCATTACAAGAGGATGAGAAGGCTATAATACTCCACAAGACTCCAGTGTGCAAGTAAGTTCCGGAAGGTAGGTAGAAAGTTAAAATAGTATTGTGCGGCGATAAAAATGTATATAATTACTATTCTGTAACAACATATAGCAGCTTATCTGTAAAATTGAAGTTCGATTAATTAAAAAATAATTCAATAACACTGAATGATCGCGTACTTGTAATTTTGAACCGTACAAGTAGGCAAGTTACCCCCTAGAAACAAATTTGTTCAGGGGCTTCTCTAATTTTTCGAAGAGTCTTCAGCATGACAAGATTGATTTTATAAAATATTTGAGCCGAAATATTTTGAACGAAAGAATATCAACCGGAGGTCCCTCCCCAAACCGATGTGGAAGCTGGGAGGTATGGATATTATGTCTACCCCATCTCAGGAGAACTAACAGTGTTCATTATATAGATACCGTAAAACTTCGAATAAGAGCCCCGGTTATCATCATAAATATTATCCTATGAATTTTATTCTTTGGAAGTTTTACGGTAAGTACCTATTTTTTGTGCAATGATATTTACTTGGAACTGTAATTAAATAATGAACAGGAAAAATGCGCTAACATTTAAATCAAAACAGATGTTACCACCTGAACTACCTGCAATGAGGCAAGGTGACGATTCCCCTCAGCGTAAGTAATATATATATACGCACTTCAAGATTTTTCGCAGAAAACCAAAATAAGCAATACGTAAACTGTAAATTCGTGAAAGTATCGTACAGCTTGATTTGAATCTTCAACGCAATGTAGCTCTTGTTACCAGGAAACACAATAGCGGTAAACCCATTAAATTTTAAAGCCTGTGTAAGTTTACAATTTATTGTAAGAATTGCAATGGTTATGTAGTTCTTTCCTGCGGAGAATTTTTTTTAAAGTTGCATAACCATAGTAATTCTTACAATTGTAAGCTTACCCAGGCTTTACACCGTGGATGGGTTTACAGCTAATTGCTTTGTTCTTCCAAGCCAAAAATACGCGAACATTATTTATTCACTGTAAATAACAGCTCTTCTGTGTTTCAATATTTCAACTGAAATACTATGTATTTTTTAAATATTACTCCTCAAGCATCAGAGAGTCAACATCTATGAATTTACAATCACATGAAATGCAGTAATTAAAACTAACTAATTTCAAAGTTATGTAGTACAAAGTAAATTCATTGTCACTGAACCATAAAAAATCGTAAATGAAAAATAAACTAGTTCATCTGTTTGTCTATATGTCGGTTTGAAAACCACTGGACTACTAAGGTTAATACAACACGACTAACCCAATAAATTCACGACTTCAAGAACGAAAGCGATCAAGGACTTGTAAGTTCCAAAGCACAATACATATATATATATATATGCATACATATGTACCTAACAAAAGTGGTCTTGGCCACTCTTACTGATGATGACACGACAAATTTGTTTTTTTTCAAATTGCAGTCATCAAATACGGCCTTCTATTTCAACTTTCGTCCGCTTTGCAGATCCTATGGACTGGTCCATCAGGACCAGGACATAAACTCTCCGAAGTGAACCCGTCTCTTACTCATCTAAGATTTACAATCCAGGATTATCTTTTTCGTTGATGAGTAAGAGATGAGTAAAAGATGAGTTATGATGAGTAACAGATAAGTAACAGATAAGTAACAGATGACTTTAAAATCATCTCGAGATGAGTTGGAAAAATTTTGCCAACTCATCTCGAGATCTCATCTAAAATGAGTAAGAGATGGGTTAATTCGGAGAGTGTACGCGCGTATGATACTTTATACATCGTAGCCATATACCGTTAAACAGGATAATAATAATAAAAGGTGATGTTTAATAGAATAAGCCTCACTACAACATGCAGGCACTCATGACGATAATCTAACAATGAGCGTATTTGCTAATACGTAAAAATAAAAAAACGTACACGGTAAAAATTGCTCCTTTACTCATCTCTCACTCACCTCAACGCGTACAGCGGAGTAAGACGTGAGCAAGTAATAGATGGGAAATACAAATGATTAAGTAAGATGGTAATTTGGAGAGTGTAGTTACCACTATGTATATATTAGGTACTTTAAGGTTTAATAACAAAAATCGTGTGAATTAACAGCATTGTTTTTATTTTCTGCATTAGTGAACTTCCTTCAACATTAGTTCAATGCAATCAGGCTACACAAAATGGGATGAGAAAGCATGGTGAAGAAGGGTAATATATACTAAGATTACGTGTAAGAACAAAGACCTGTGTCTTGATACGTACTTATAGCTCATTCATTAAAATATATCACAGCAAAAATACATCGTAAAAAAGCTTGGGAGTTATTAGACTCATCAGGTCGACCTTTAACTGATCAAATAACCTTTTCGTCCCAGACGTGTAAATATCATGTTAGAGTGATAGTTTAAGCGCAAAAATGTGAATTCCGGCTCACACTTATTGTAAACATCCGACCGTCGGCGGGATTTTCAGAAATTCTAATCGTAAAAGTAGTAAGTATACTTGATACTTGACAAGTGTGAAGTACTTGTGGAGAGTATGCCTTTTGTACAGATTATAAAACATTGATAGATTTAAAAAAAAGTTCTGCTTCAAGCTGAAAAAATACTCCCAAAATAGTTGTACTTTTGTACGATTTCTCAGAGAAGTTACTTTGAGAGTTGAGTATTTCGCGTCTATTGAACGGAATTCATTGTCTACGATGAAAATCAGGGTGTTTGTAGTTATAAATTCGTTGTAGTGAATGATTTTATAAACCGTAGTTCAGCTGATAGTTTCTAGTACCATAACCAGGTAGATACTATTTTTAGCTTAGCTACCTGTGATTCGACACACAAATAAAGCTATAACAAAAAAATATTCCACGTTCACATAATGCTGCTGCAGTTTCTAGGTAGAAAAACCGTTTCTGAAAACCATCTATTCAATTTTCTTCAATTTTACTTTTCCGTTCTGAATTCAGCAATTTCACACACTGTATACCGTTAACCTTTTAAAATCATGCGTGGGAAAGTCAGGCAATTTGCCGCTACATACTTCCTTTATTTAAGTATTACAGGGTGGCATTATAACAATACAAAATCATAACTTAAACCTAAATACCTTAGCATCCGTATAGTTCTATTCTAAAGAACATGCATAAAAATACCCGCCATTCTGAAGCAACAAAAACAGCTTAGGTTTTCAACCGTTTCGTCAACAAAAGCAACACTAAATTATTTTAGAAAATTAAAATCTAAATTTTTCACGCTTTTTCACGAGCTCTCCGCTGTGATTCAGAATATGTATGTGCTGCAGTGAAAAAAGGGTACCTACTTGCCTACAGTATGAAACTCAGTCAAAAGATACATGGAGCAGCCACGAAAACTTAGGTTAAGGGTAACAACCGAGATATTTATATTACTATCTAGGTAGGTAAGTATCTACGTACACGTAACAGCTTAAAATGTTGAGCAGCCAAAAAATAGTAAGGGGATACCTGACGAAAAAGTGAGAATCGCAGTTTTTTGAGATTTAAACTATTTCCACAGATTTAATGACATTTGTTTTAGCGAATCTCAAACAAATCTCAATTAAATCTCTGTATCTATGGAAATACAATGTTAATTTTTGAGGTGAGATGAGGTGAGAAGAGTTGAGATCCGTCAGGTATCACCCTAGTGATAATACTAAAAG
>JAAXYX010004196.1:0-12782 GCA_036851915.1 Ptenothrix huangshanensis
GATTTTCAAATTCGAAATTGCCGACTCGTTTGCAAAATCTCAGTAATTACTGACTTGGAAAGTTGGTTGGAATCCAGCTCCGGTGAGAGTGACACCAGCTGGGTTATTGAATGGAAGACGGATTTGGACGTGTCCACCATTGGCAGCCATGGCTAGGGCTAAGACGCCCAATAACACAGAACACTTCATCTTGGCCAAATTTTTCAAAAATCAAATTTGAGAACAGAGCTTATTTTTTGGGGATGTTGATACTAAAGAAAGTTGTCCACAACTGAAGTAACTTCACTGGGTCACTATTCCATTTTATATGAGCGGTCACAGAATAAGTCATTGGGTGTTCCTCGTCTGCCATCCCATACTCACAGTCACAGTTTAACAGAGTAACTCCATCACAGCCAATGATCGCATTATAGTGACGAGATACCCACCAAAACAATACATGCTAATAATATAATGGAATCATACAATATTACAGTATGATATGATTTTAATCCCATAAAGAATTTTGCATGGGCAAAAACGTCGTCCCTAGTCCCTGTGTCTATCCGCAGCTATAGTTCACATATACCTACCTACACATACAGACAGACCACGAGAAGGAAGGGATCCTTTGAAAAAATCATAATAAAATAATGAATAATCGGCATCGGTGGTCGCTATGCTCTGCCATGTTAAATCCACTAACCGTGTAACAGAGGTAAGCTGCATAGGAATTACTAGTGTCTATATTGTTACAATCACCCATTACACTACGTTATTAAGATTGGAGATACACTGCACAGGTAGGTATCCACGTTAAACGTTCTCTTCCAGTCATTCGCGAAGGGAGCGACATATTTGCATGTGTACAAAGTACAAATGTATCTCCGTTGGGCTTGTGCTTGTTGTAGGTACATTTGAACGGTCATATGCAAAAGTAATGGGAATATAGCAAAAGCAATAGCAATCCAATCCTTCGACACCCACTCTACCTTCAAGCACAACTTGGTTCTGACTCTCTGCTCTTATTATTCACCAACATCCAATGGCCAACACCCATTCACCAACTAATAATAATACTTTTTCTCTCATTATATCATAAACAATATTAAATCAATTCTAAAAGCATTCGCACATTTTTATTAACCATCTTAGGACATTCACATTGCATTGCAATGCATTGCGGTGTAATGTCATGTGAAGTCCAGTCAAATTCATTACCTCCTGTCCAATGTTTTGCGTACCTACCTATCGTCTAGCATGTCTTCCCTAAGTGCAAATTGAATTCAAACAAAAATGCAGAAAATGTCGAGATTAAATTTGACATCCTAAACGTTTTCATGGCTCACATCTTTCTACGCATACTATCTTTAAAGAAGTAAAGTGGGGTACATCCATCTCTAACTAAAAGCAAAGTTGAGTTTATCCGCCGAGTCTTCAAAGCAAAGTGGATTATATTCTAATATATTGATTATACATGGCTCTCTTTGCTTTTAGGAACTATTGGACATGCTACGTTTTTCTTTTACTCAGAGTTGGGGATGCTCCACTATGCTTCTTAAACAACGAAATATAAGTATATACCTATACCTAGTTGGGTAGTAAACGCATTCCGATTCAAACTGTGCCAATAAAATTGATGCAAAATATAAAACATGCCTAAATAATAGAATCTAGCGATAAGAAGCAGTATGAATGCCAAACAGGTACACGGCACACCGCTGAGTTCTTTCTCGAATCTTGATTATTGATTCTCTTAAAGGATTTGCTGTATAAACACATTATTCAACTTAATTCATGCTCTGCTACCATCATCTGTCAATATCAATCATTCCTTATTTATTTCTTCATAATTTAAATTACAAGCTTACACGGCGAAGGATTGAAGATCAATAATCTGCCGTCATCTTTTTCGGTAAGAGTATTGTATTTTATATTAGCAATACAAAATTAAAGTCCTTCCATAATAAAGTAGGACTTGGCTTGCGATTACACATGTACAAAATGAAATAAACTAAGCAACTAACTTTTATTGAATTACATGGCTGTTACAGTTACATTTTGGTCATTGAGTATATGGTACAAATACAAATCATTCCGACTAGACTTGATAATTGATTGGATAGCAAAAAATGAAATGTACGTACTTACGTTGAGCAGGCCTGCTGTGTTTTTTACTGCAGTATGATAATTATGACAATAATTATGATCGTATTGAATTTGCAACTGCACGTTTTAACCCACCAACAAGCATGATTTTGGCAGGAGAGTAGAAGGGAAGCTTGAAGTGGTCTGGATTGGTTTAGTATGCATATTATAGGTTAAATGCAGAGAAATTAAAAGTTTTTACCGCATTTAGGCATCGACAGCTTAGAGGCTTATGTGCCTAAAAAAGTGACTATGAAATACCAAGGAATGAAATTAAATCTGTATCATGATTAATTTAACTGTGATTAATGAAAGCGTTATTGATTTATGAACGCGCCTTACAACATTTTCCTTGTCGTACATTTTCCTTTCCTTGCCCATTGCCAATTATGATGGAATTGTGCAATTAATTTTATTATGTCATCTTGGCACCATCCTCCCTTTCAGCTACTCACAATTTATTAACATTGCATTCACCGTAATACCATATACTCCACCACAAACAACAAGGCACAAGAAGGACCGAGATCGAGATGAGATGAGAGCAGGCCTAGTAGATGCTGTGTTGGCATTTGGCATTTGGCGTTGGTTTGGCATTGACGGTAGACTTGGCGGCGAAGCTTTACATATTATGTACACTACATACTACATTATCAATTGTCTAGATTTATTTCCAACGCTCCTGTTCAAGTACCAAATTACCGAATAACCGAATTACGCTCAGTGTAGTACATGTTATAATTAAATTGCAATTAATATCCGTAAGGGTCACTACTACAATTAATCATAATATAGTTGCATCATAATTCATGTGGTAAAAATAAACAAAGCTTTCGCTACTTGAATTTTGTTAATTGCTACTTCTGACATTTTCCGGCATTTTTTGAATTTGAATGTCCGCGTAGTTACCAATACCAATTACTAATGCTGCATACGCAATTCAGCGCTGCGGAAGGACAAAATGTATATTTTGAGGAAACCAGGCGGAATTGTGATTTTTATCGTGGAAATTACATAGAGCTAGACGTTGTAATTGGTGTAATTGGTGAAATTACAGGTTCTGAGAACTTACATTAGGACGGGGCGCGTTTACCATTTTAAGAAGGAAGAACATTGAAATTATTCGTGTACTATTTACCGTTAATATAAAATAATTATGAGACATTAGACATTACAGATAGAGGAGATGCAACTTTCCAGTTGTCTATTGCAGTGTGATGGTCTTCATTTCAATACACTTCGTTATCTTTAGTCACGGGAAAACATTATGGGTGAATATAAAGTGTATATTATTATGATTATGAAAAGTGGCAAGAAACACAAGAAAATAGGATGTGTATGCATAATTTCGTACGAGTTTGTTTGCGGAATGTTATGGTATGGTGTGGATGAAAAGCTATGAGTGACAATAGATTGCTTGTTGCCTGTTGGCTTGCTTGATCCTAAAGTGTAACTACCTAGTTATGTACGTCCATTTCCTTGGCCTCGCCACCTTAATTTATTGGCGACGTAGATAAACAAATCATTATTACAACAGATTCAGATATATACCTGTGCAACTTCACATTGCTCTTTTCTCCTATGTCGATACTGCCTCGTAGAGAACAACTTGAGTTATAATAATATAATCAATAATGTGTTGGGTATGGGATGCGGAATATTACTAATAGTTAGCCTTTGGTCAGCATGCCAGTCAGGAGTCAGAAGTCATGTCATGACATGCGAAGCTAAACTAATCGTAAGCCAAAGCCAAAGTCAACTCAGGCCAGGCTAGACTACACAACGCTTCACAAAATTATTACCTAGGTATCTTGCTATGCATGAATGTACATGTATGTACATACTCTTCTATAGAATCTCACATTGTACTGTTCTCTGTCTGCGGTGTTGTGTTACCTTGCCGAAAATCGAAATAAAATCAACCACGCGAAGCGGTCGGTCAAAAATGACAGGAGTGCGTAGCTCGTAAAATAAGCAAATCCTGGGTGGATTTCAGTCATAATTTACTTACACATGCAACTCAAACAAGTCAACCAAAGGCTAATTCAAAGAAATCATTTAACTGCTATTTAAAATTTCATTATTTTTCCGTCTCCTTTGACTTATGTTGTGATCATACATCAACTTCCACTCCAAATTCAACTCAACATCAACAGCAATGTGATCGAAAAAACCAGAGACAAGTTTGGAAAACAATTGCGAAAAATGTATTCGATTCAGACAGCTGACAGCGTGTATTTTTACATATGATATGAGTCATAGTCGAAGCCAAAGACTTGTCAAATATTTAATTGCATCGCTTAGAAGTTATAGCTATAGCAACATTGTAATGTAGCACTTTTAATTGCTTCATTAGGGACAATAATAATTTACATTCTTTACTCTCAAACTTAAATTAAAATTATGTTTTTAATTCTAATTATTAGCTCTAGGGATTTCTATGCAGTGCTGATTTGGACGAGGATTACCCATTGTATGTAGTTGTCGCTGTCCTGTAAGCTATCTTGTCATTCCAAAAGAATATCTAACTATTATTACTAATCTACAATGCAGAATGTAATATGCCCGATCCTTATCTTTACGAAACTATTTTTACAATCATGCTTGTATTTATTGTAATTTGGAAAGAATACATTTGTAGTTCAGTGACATGCACATTTCGTGTATTTTATCCTCCACATGTCTACGTGCAAATTACATGATGTAATGACACAATTTGATTAAAAGGATTGGAAGATTGGGTCAAAAGGGATGGGAGTATCTGATACAAGTAATTTAGTAGAAAATTGCAAATATTTTTACGAGCACCACAACACCATCGAGTATGCTAGTGCGAAACACGGAATTGAAAGATATTGATCATCAGATGAGATAGGATCAGAGGAAGAGATTAGCTCACGGTGCAAATCAGAAATCAATGTAAACTGTGACTGCGAATGGGAGAGCGTGTAGGTTGCCGTAAGTAGGAATAGTGGTTTGCGAAATAAAATCGATTCAAAATTCTATCTTTAAGTTGCGTACAGGAATTCTTATTCCCATAATTAGTCACAATAATTAAAAACGTGGTTAGGGTTTCAGAGTACAGCGAATTTGATGAACTACAAATAGCTGGTCCTGGTCCTAGATTCAGTTTCGTTTTGACTTCACTGGTGTGCTCAGGTGCCCTTGCCTCGCACAAAATGCGCTCACAATGAATTGTTGATTAATAATGGGCATAGAAATGGAAAGTAAAGCGCCCATGCTGAGCATCACTTGACAGCATTCAAGTGTTCAAATCTTTATTTAATATCAATCTTCGCCGTCATAAAAAAACTGCATTACCATTTCTACAACGATAATCAGTACTAGTAGTATACCTATGACTTCAAGTATTTTATGCTACTGCGGTCAACACGTTCAGTCTACAATCCACAGTGCAGTGCCATACAGTGTATAATTTATAATCCCTCTGTTTACTTTATGTCTTTAGGGCCTAACGTGCATTTGCATTTATATAATTATTATGCGATGTAACTGCATTAAGCAATGCTACCAATGTAAGTATCTACGTTGGCTTTATAAAACCCACTGGTTTTATATTTCCAAATACATTTATGAGTATAATGCTAGCCCACATATAAATATGACTTATTAAACGATGACGGTATTATGATCCAACGATCAACCTGCATGAATGATGCAGAGCATGAGCGATTAGGAAAGGATTAGAAGATATTTAAAATGAAAATCGTGAGTGTGATTGAATGGGACATTAGACGAAATTAGCTGTAGTGAAATAAAACGAGGTTAAACAATGGAAAATTTTATTGCTTGTAATGAGAATATGCACTAATACCATGTGTTATGTTTGTTGATGTTAACAGATATGATCGTATTATATTCGATGAAGGCTCATTGGACTGAGTAACTGAATTGAAAATCTGTGTAATCAAGGTGATACGTCCGTAAAACCCACCCAGCCCAGACTACAGCAACAGCAACAGCAACTCTTCGAACTCGCACTCCTCTGACTCTGAATCTGTCCATGTCGATCATCTCATCTCTGTCTGTTACAGAATCGTCGAAATCAAAAAGTCCAATGGATAACCTTTTACTACTACTTCTTGTTGTGACGGAAGATTGATTTATTTACAAATGTCAGACGCTGTCAGGGTACGTCTGAAAAATGCACTACCACAGCGACAGGAATAACGGTCAAGAGCACAGTCACACACAATAAACTGGCTCAACCCACACATGTCATAGAATGACAAGACCAGACGAGACGAGACAAGAACAAACAAGACAACTTGACTAATTCCCTTTTTCTTTCCTTCTAACTTTGTGATTGTACACCATTACCATTGCCAACTGTCAAAGGGAAGTAACAAGTGCTGTAGATTAATGCATCGGTATTCCCAGATTTGTACTCACTAGTTACAGATCACTTCCTCTTTTTTGTTGCACCTGTAGACTGTGGGAACTATGCATTTCGTTTCCATTTTCAATCTCTTTATCACACCTCTGGATCTTAAAATGCTAAGTGTAAAATTGTTTGAATTCTCCTGTAATAGCAGCAATTATAGTAGCACCTTGTATTCATTTTTTTTCGAATTTATTTCCTTCTTTCGCACTTGAAAATAGTGCATTTAATCATTGAGCGACCACAAACAGTGCTTTGATTGCATTTGTCAAGTGGTATTTGTGTGACTCCACCTTTACTTGTGATAAGTTTCAGCCTTTACATCTTCTCAGAAATCAGAATAGAATGCGTAATTGCATTTGGCAGTAGGAGCATATCATTTTAAGCAACGTGCTAATTTTTCGAAGGAAGGACTGATGTTTCCGTTGATAATCAAACTGACGTCTTAAGGTTTTGCATCCTATTCACCGAGTAAAAATGCGACGTTGATCACTTACATTATACGAGTACTGCTGGTTTGTCATTAGGACAACGGAGTTTGGCATGCGTGATATCAAACAGGTATGTAATAACGAAGTCAAATGCAGCTGAGGCTTTTATTTTGACTAAAGCTCTCATTGATTTGATCCGCATACAAATGTGAGATTTATGAAGTTATTTCAAGGCCTGTTTAATTAAAATAGGAATCGGACAGAATACAAAGAATGTGTGCAGAAAGTAATACTATTGATAATGCATTGCATTGTTGTAGTCTTGTAGTATGGCGGTTATTCAGGTTGGGATCTTGGCTTTTGTTTGTTTTAACCAAAGCAATGGTGCAGGAGAGTAGAGTAGAGGATAGCTAGAAAGAGCGGTATCATTGATGCAATTTAGTATACAATAATTCCACTATGTGCTAACGGTTGATGTAGCACGTATCAATTTTTTGTGGTCGTGCATTTACTGTAAATAAGACGACAGGGAAATTATTGGTTGATGAAGGTAAAGGCTGCTTCCATTTTTTTTGCAAAAATGAAAGCCTTTTACATACCTATCTGTCTCCCCATCACGTCAACGTAGATTGTCTACTTGCTCTCAAACCACGTGTACTTACGTTTGAAAGGTCAATGCGTCAATCTATTGATTGGCTCTGTCGACAACCTAAATACACTACACCCTTGTTATGATTGTCTAATGACACTTCTAATAGGATTCGACTAATCTAATTACTCGTAATTCCTACGTCTTAGGCTCTAGATTTAGCTTCTGTCCTGATTTGGATTGACTGCACTTTGGAATAATTAATTGAGTAATAATTTAATTGGGCGAGCCATAATTGTTGCACCAACAGTTGCAGCTGTAGAAAAGATGGGTAGCTTATCTACTTATCATTATTTATTGTTTCCCAATCCATTGGTTCACTATAGTATGCACAATGTACATTAATAAAAGCATCCTCCTAGTCATCTGGAGACCTTTGACTCTTGCTGATTGCGATGGGTTGATGTTGATTCTTGATGTCGATCTTATGGCACTGCTATAGAAATTTGTTGAATAATTTATTAGTCTACCATCAATAACAGGTATATAACATATTCTACAGCCTTACTTGGTATGCTCAATAAAACTTATTTATGGCACAAACCGTAAGCAGAGGAATACAAAGATCAAAGATCAGTATCTAGGTGGGGATCTTTGTGTTGTTTTCTGTTTTTGTAAAGACTGATGTAATAAGACCTTTGCTTAGTGAGCAATGTAGATTTTTAGCCTATAAAGTATTCAGCCGTTGTCGGAAACCAGTGTCTTTTTAATTATCGCCTTTCTATTTGCCGCTGCAAGTCAAAAAAAGTTGATGTATTTACAATAATTGGATTAATTATGAAATTAATTCAATCGTTAATAGGATTACTTGTAATGAAGGTGATATGAAATTTAACAGTCAAAATATATATTCTGGGATACCTAAGGCAATGCGATACATAAAACGATCCGTGGATTGGCGTTACATTAGCGCATGAAATATGAGTCGAAGTGTAAAAGTGTGTTCCTTCTGACGTAGGGAATATAAGACGAGATGGACCAAACGCCTTCAGAATGGATCACTATGTAGAAGAAGCCGAGTCATCTTGATCAATGTGTCTACATACGGACATTATTTGGTACCTATTATGAGACAAATGAGGCTTTCCAAAAGTGGATCGGGATCGATTGATGAGGACAGGAGCAATTAAAAAGGAAAACAGAAACAATTAAGATTCATTCTGCTTGTGTTTCTATAAGAGAGACCAAAATTGCTCAACCATCAGACTATGAATACCTGATCTACTAATTGTAATACAAGTATTCCTTGTCTGCTCTATATTTTTAGCGTTTCAAAGTCATTGCTGGGCTAGCCTTCTATTATTTGTAGCTTTGTATGAGTGTCATTCCTAAAAGTACATATACGCTCTACTTGTACATAACAACATGATCGATCGTAATAATAAAAAGTTCGGCATCGGCAAGCTTTGGCTGGTGCTGGTACAGGGTGGATCGTGTGAATCGATTAAATTACCATAAGCACGACGAAAGTGTCAATTCATCAAATACTAGTTGAATCAGATAATGTAACTTCAATTTCGTATTTCATTTGTATTCGCGGAGTAACATTCGTTTAACATTTGGCACTGGGTCATTCCTTTTTTTTACCTGAACCATCCACAACTAATAGTATACTCTTATCCTAGGGCAGGTGCAGAGGTTAACGGTACAATCACAATCAGTAATCGATGAGATGACTCAAACAAATTCTGTTAATACAGGTAGATTTATGATTTGACGGCTATACACATAGAGACTATATATTTATGTAGGTATTATGCATTACAAGGTAGTAATCTTCTCATAAATAAACAAATGGTGTAAGACAATCAATTAGTTCTCTCACTCTTCCAGTACATTAGGCTACGCAATCAAAAGATCAATACCAAGTAATATTAAGCAATTAAATGGAGTCGAGCCCTTGGCATTTGTATTTTATTATTGCATTATTTGTCGCTATATCATTACAGATTTTGCTTGGGTCATTGTTGCATAAAGAGACTATTCAATCATAGTTTATTATTTTGAAGCGTCATTTTTATTACTTGTTACAACTAATTCACCAGGCATGGACTTTTCTGTTTTCCTTCACAGTTGAATGAGCCATGTATGTATTAGGTGGTTGTATTGTTCCGAGAAGTCATGTGGACAGTTGATTGTTGACTCTAGACGAACTATAGACAGTAGTAGTAGAATATTCATTCAGTTATTTGCCATTAAATTTTTCGATCTTGTTTCATGGCTGTTCACTGTTCAGCTGTAGCGCTAAATGCAAACAAGTCTCTACGGGATTATTGTCTCACACATTGTAAATCAATGGATTGAAATAATTAACGGGGAAGGGAGAAATGTATGTTTTCTTGGTCAAAATGATTACCGGCTTTCAGGTGTTGAATAGAAATTCCAAAATGTCTACTTGAAATTTTAGCTATGATGCAACTATACACATCGTTACCATAACGTCAGGTCTGATATGCATACTTTGATGCCATGCATTTAATTATTACACCTTGATCAGTCAGCCTAACTTCTGATCTCTGACTCTGACAAGTTCGTTGTTGTTATTCGTTCGTCGAGTTTCGATGCTTTATGCTAATTACTCAAACAAAGCCTTTTCGTTCGTTGATTACTACCTTGCACTCTGTCACTACTTTTGTTCTTGTTTGAACCATAAAATATTTTCTTTCTGCATAGTTTGCATTGCCTTAAGCCAAAGGTAGGTAATAAACAAGAGAAATGGAAAAAATTATAAAAATACAAATGTATACATAAACGCACAAAAAACAGTAAGGATAATTTATGAATTTGTGGTATTTTGTGATTTTGTAAGGTAAAGGTAACGAATACAATTGAATTCTAATTAGAGCGAACTTGCACTCTACAGTGCACCAAACTTGGTTATGGTGACTGGACTGAGTGCATAACCTGCAACAATCATAAACTAAGTAAGCAGCTCAGTCTTCGTCATCCGCGTTTCAAGATCCCGACAAAAGATTTGTCTTGCCGATATCTTGATATTATCACAATATTGCATTGGACTGCATTGCATTGCAGTGCAAGCATTGAATTGGAATTGGGAATGGAATTAGAACTGTGACTTGGACAAAGTGCAACTCATTATACTTTTAGAAGCTATAACGCCATAGAGTTCGGCTTAAAGTTAAACGAATCAAAGTCAGTAAATCTAAATAATTATCTGCGTGAACAAGTAAGTCAGGAAGATCGCGACGCTGATGGTGAGAAATGAAATTGAGATGAAAGATACAAGAAATTGATATCTCTATGTTGGTTGCACGTTGTTAGCTGTGACGTGGACTCTACGAATTGTTGTGAAGATAAAAAGCAAACTCACGATGCACCTGTTCGTTTACTTTACACTACGCCTGAATGGAAGACTGAAAGATTACCTACTCGTTTTACTCGCCCTGACGTACGAAGGTAAGTTACGATACGTTGACTTGCCGTGACAGTTACTACACTTGTTGCGTTGTTGCTACCGTCAGAAACTGAAATCAGATACAATCAGGAATTAAGAATAATTTGAATAATCACAATAATCAGGCTGATTATACCGTCGATTCTACAGGTACTAACGTAAGTACCTATGTGGATGGAACCGAATATACAGAATTTAGTTGACTATGGTGTGAATTAAACTTGATTTGGGCCATCCTGCAACATAAATGATGATGATTGCAGACTTGCGTTATACTAAATTATGTGCATGTGTTATGAGTATCTGCTTGTCGGCTCTCATGATCAGTCGTTCAGTCCAACTGTCATCGTCGTCGAAGAAAAAACCAAACAGGCAAAATATAGTTAAGGCAGTCAGAGCTACATAATAGTTATGACAGCATTAAGTGGGAGGATTGTAATTGTGATGTTTCGCATGCATACATATACCTACCTGCATACGTATCTGTACATAATCCTACGCGGAGTGCAGTCAAGTAAAGTTCACTACAAAAAAAAATTGAGGCAGAAAAAAAATCCTCTGAAAAGCAATAGTAACTTACTGAACTTATCTACGTACTTGTATCACAGTACATATGCCAGCTGCCAAGATGATTCGAGATCTGTGTAGATTCCAAGTCGCGATTAAAATTAAAAAGTTTTTGATTTGACAGTATAGCTCGAATATTGACAGCTGTGTTGAGGACTGAGAGGGTAGTAGTTTGCATAGTCAGTTACAATTACCAAGTGACTCACAACAATGTTTTATGAAAATGGTGGGTAATTGAAAATGTAAAACAGCCAAATGAACGCGAAAGGCAGGTTGGGCAATGCTGATTATTTCATTAAAGAATTTACTCGCAGACATGGGATCAGACTTGACTCTCCCTGGCTATTATATGTACACGCCGTTGTTGACTCCATGTGTGCAATGTTGCGCTTATTATGATCATGTCGAATTATGTGTACAGTCATAAAAAACCAATATTATATTAAAATATCCTATTCCACTAATTTGCTTGTTCTGTACATAATCAATTATCATTATCTGCTCTCTGCTGGTGCTGACAGTTAAACAGTTTTCTGGGGGTAGCCATTCCTCGCCATTATCACACATTTAGATTTAATAAATCCCAACTCACGAACGACTCACAAATTCGTTCGGTTTCCCAATCAAGTTTGTTTCATTTACACTTGCATTTCCATACACAATAATGCACGAGGTAACCTAATATACCTAGATGTATGTAGCTACCTTTATCAATGGTCTTTGACTCACAATCGTCACTTATTTTTAATTTACTATTTATCCATACTTATCATTAATAGAGCATTTGCAATTATATTTCGATTTACTTTCATAAGTAGACCGTGTGAGAGACAGTTTACATTTGCATTCTTGCAATTTGTTTTTATGCAATTTAAAAAAAAGTGCAATCAATTTTAGTTTTTGCTAATAATATGTTAGGACTAGAATTAGAATTAATAATAATATAAGAATCCGATTAAGTTCGACGCGTTAGGACATACGGACATTAAATCATCATAAAATGCATACTTTACAAAACAAGGCAAACTTCATTTAGCCCCAACATGACTGTAACATAACCATAAGGAAGTTAGATTAGCTTAGCTTAGATTAGATTTACTTTATGCTTAGATCGTTAAATCACAATTTAAATAATTGTAAAATTATAATTAGTAAGTGGTAGAATCAAAGCGTAAAACGTGTAAAAATGTA
>JAAXYX010004197.1:0-12780 GCA_036851915.1 Ptenothrix huangshanensis
CCACTTCTCCCATCGTCGTTCCCCGACAGACCGTGGCAGCGTGTCGCAATGGACTTATTTAAGTACGCTTCACATTGGTACTTAGTGGTCACCGACTACTACTCAAGATTCTTTGAGGTGACTTTATTGGGAAGCCTCACCTCCCGTGCAGTGATCGAACACTGCAAGTCAATATTCGCCCGCCATGGAGTTCCTGAAGAGGTGCGGAGTGATAATGGCCCACAATTTGAACCACTACGCACTTCGGAATTCTCGGCATTCGCCAGGGATTGGAATTTCCTAAATATCACATCCAGTCACATGTGTTGTGTGTAATTGCATAAATCATTACCACGAACATAACAGACGGATGAGAAATGAATGAAATGGAGGTGGTTGTGAGAGGTATTGGTTTTGGTTTACAGGTTTATTACTGTAGTGCGGAACACTCAACATGGCAAGTCTTGATCGGAGGTCAAGACTTGGCTTCGTCGGTGTGTGTGCGAAACAGTGTGTGGAAGGTGGTGCGGGAGACGGACCGGGGGTCTTGTACCAAGACACATAGTCATGGGTGCAATGAATCATGTGTTGTGTGACGTGAGTCGGGGACAGGACGGTGCTTTGGCACTGGCCCTGTGTTGAATGTTGGAGGCAAGCATCCATGGCTGTCGCATGTAAACATGCAGTAGCATTCTGGACTCACACGACATTAATATGTGTGTAGAGTTTCTGAATGAAACGTACATATATGTGTGTCCATATACTCACCATGGCACTGCATTGGTACGTCATGTCATGTCATCGATTGCACATGCGTAGTTCAAAAGCCAAAATATTTTGGAATTTCAAATCAAAATTACGACCGGTTACTCTCAACCGATTTTGACGACTGAGGAGTCATAGGAAAGGGAGACACGAGGAGCATTCTAACAAGTAAATTTTCAAGCCCGATGTGTTCAAAGTTTGTCAAAATTTTCAAAAAACCTCGTTTTTAACGTTTTTTTCTTACACTTTGAAACTAAAAAAGGCTTCGCCACTGTTCAAATTCGTAATCTACTCCCTAAGACTCGTCAAATGGGGTGTAAAGTTAGGTACCTTTCATAAATGTTGTCGAATCAGGCAAACTATATTATATTATTATTAATATGTATAATTTATAAATTTAAGTATTATCTAGATTTCTACGTTAGGATAGAAGTGGATTGAATTTTCGATTTTAATTTGACTAGCCAAAAAGCAGGACTCACTAGTGATAATCATTGTATTTTCGAAATTTTTGGCTACCCACACCACACCACTATTTTCAAATAATTAATTCTAATTGGATATACTATTTTCATAAGTTACCGTAAATCTGTGTGTGAACTAGTTGACAATTTTGTCAATATAAAATATAATTAAACTCTACTGTTTAGGCACGATTTTCAGAAACGAGAGGCCCCGGCTTTAACTCGTTGATAATTTTCTCGTAGTCAGTCCAGTCATATTTTCACGGTCACCGGACCAGGTTAACTATGAAAATGTGTCGTGTTAGTATTATAATCCGATTATCACCTTAACGCTCTTACAGACTTTCCTACCACGATGACCCTATATCCTCCTCAATGTTAACCAGGAATATTTCTGGTTGGCTCTTGATTAAATCTGATTAAATTAAGAATATTCTCATTGGCTCAGAAATATAATTTAATAGTTCTAAATATTCTCATAGGCTAATGAATAGAGGTATACCCTGGTCGCTGTAAATCCGCTGTAGTTTTGTAGAATTGTAGATTTGTAAAAATTACTATGGCAATTTTTACAATTTTGAATTTACAAAGCAAATGTTTGGGCGCAAAATAATTGAATACTTCTATGCAATCATATTATTTGAAATCAAACATCTTAAAGTTTTGTAGAATATTAAAAAAATGTACATTTCCATAGTAATACAATTCTACAATTCTACAAAACTACAACCTATTTACGGTAACTGGGGTATACCTCTAATATAATTTAATATTTTTGAATATTCCCTACGAATACGAATGTTAAAATAGGAATATTCCGATTAGCTTATGAATACAATTATTTAAACTGGGAATATTTTTATTGGTCAATAATGCTCTTATTCCAAAATAATTTTGTTTACTTGGAAATATAGTAAACAAATGTGACATGCTATGGCTACCAGTTTTACCAACCTCGAAATCAGTACGCCCAAAAATAACTTTAACACACATTCTTCAGTGAAGTTTAACAGTAGGGTAGAATCGCCTAATTGTGATATTCACCTTATTGTGATCATTAGAGATTAAAGTATGAAAACACCTGAATAGGATTTCTGTCGTGTTTTTAGCATACATATAAAAGATAATCTTGAGTGCAATAACCCAGCAGAACATTTTAAAAACGTAAGTTCTGGAAGAGCAGTTCTTACGCTGTCAAAGCATTTTGAATTGGCAGATGGTTTCGATTCACTTCTCGATATGGTTGCTTGTTCCAGAGACATGTACTTTACCTAATTTGACCTAAACCCAACTAAGTATCAGATTTTGATTTCTCTCTACACTGTACTACTGAGTAGTACAAGTGAGTTTTTAAAAAAGACTCACCTAATGGAGATCATTTTTTTACCCGAATTGTAATCGCTAGTACACTGTATTCAAATGACGTTTGAGGGTTTGTCACTGGTTAATAGTGTTAAATTTTAGTGTTTCAGCTACGATGGAATTGTTATACCCCGAACTTCGATAAGCCGAACATTTCCATAAGCCGAACACTTATGTCCACCAGTGCAGGAAGTATGTTTAACATGTTATTGACTTTCTCTGATCCGAACCTCCGTAAGCCGAAGAATTTTATCGAACCTATTGACCTTTTTAAGCCAAAGCTACAAATTTTGTCCATTTTTAAACCCGTTTTTAATAAGTCCTCCCCACAACAAGCAACAATTTTTTGATTGGTAGTTTTTTATATTCAAATATGATGAAAATTAGATTATTTAATTTGGCTTGCTGGAGTTAAATGTTATTTAGCCTTTTAACATTACTTTCGATAAGCCAAACGAAATAAGCCAAACCACTGTAACATAAAACTCATTTCAAGCATAAGTAATTAAATGAATTAGGGCAAAGAATGTAATTCCGCTTATCCCCTAATTATAATCATTTGAACTACGACCCAACTACTAATTATTACTACAGTTTCTGTAAGAGGTGTAAATGAAATTACATAGCTTGCTTCATTATGAATAAAAAAAATATTGATGTGAATTAAGTTGCGCATAGTTTAGCAAAACAGCATAGAATCATCGGTGATCCTACCTACCCGATGCTGTGTGACGGAGACTCATTTAGGATCGTGTCATACAATCCCATGTTCTACAGGTAGTTGGTGGTCAAATTCAAAGCGGTTTTTAGTTAAATGCACAAAAACTGTGTATTATTTAATTGCGTTATTGCACATCCGAAACTATGCTGTATACGGGTTATGGGATCGCTTAAGCATGCACTTCAATAAAATTGATCACAATTTGCTCATTTTACCATAAAATTTTATTGAGTTGATACTTGAATGCACTTATGTGAGACGGTAAAACTGAAAAATTTCTTGTGCACTTTTGATTCCAAGAAAAGATAAAGTAGAAAATTACACTTTCCAGCACAAAATATGATTTTTTCTCTTTTTCTTATTTTAAACAAATAATCGCCCACCCACTGTGCCACTAATATAACTGTATATGTCACCTTCCTATTAGTAAACCAGCCCACCTTGCCTCGCCTTTTCCCTTTCAATTATTTAAAGATTGCTCAGTGCCTAACCCTTTCCTTCCATTTTAAAAAGCAGAGCGTAATGCCTAGCCTCTTTTTAACTTCTAAAACGATGCTTCATCCCTTGTAGCCTATTTTACACTTTCCTACTAGGGAAGGTGGTGAGCATTGCCCTAAGTGAGGAAATTCATCATCAGGTTTCAAATAAGAACATCCACACAAAATCAGGACTTTTTGCTGCACTGATTTAATCAAAACATTCATCATTGCAGGACATCTGAAATATGTACAATACTACAAATTAACTACGTATGACAGCCATAGACATGCTATAAATTATAAGAATATCTCACGGAGCAAATATTAACAATGAATCTCAAAAACCAAATTTCTCATATGGTACTTATTATTTCCATGTTATCCCAAATGATAAAATTCAACCTTATAGTATCCGATTGATAAAATATCAACTAGTAAAAGTTCGTCGTTTGAAGTGGATATAAATGGAGTGGAATATAGTATGTGACATTCAACGTAATTTGTATTCTAATTCAACCATATATCACAAGACACGTGCTGTATTTCCTATTATTCATATGCAAATTCGAATATTTATGGACATGCATGTACATTTGTGATCGCAATCTATGTATATCAAATTTAACTATGTATTTGCGGTTGCTTTACCATTTACATGCAAGTTGTGTACAAGTATATTATATTTTGGTTCTGACTCTTAAGTTTTAATACCCCGTGTAAATAAGGTGATTGTTTTTACAATATAATTTTCAAATAATTTCAAATTGTAATTTTAAAAAAATACAAAAATGAAAGATCTTTTCTTATAACAGAATTAAAAATATGGCACACATTTTTTTCTCCGCATTTTTTTGACCCAAGTAATAATTCTATCAATTGCATTTAAACCTGACATTTTGTTACGCTCGTGGTCACAAGTCTTACGCTTCATATCTTCACAAGGTTTAACATAACGGCATTTTGTCAACATTTCGTCTAACCTAACATGAACTATCAACATGCACTGCAAATTATTGCTTAGCTCGATTCAGAGCAATTATCTGAAGCTGGAAACCATCCTTTACATCAGTTAAGTCAGAAGGGCTGATTACATAGTTGGAAACATTTTCACTTGCTTGTTTTAAAATTTCTTGAACCCGGCTTGCATGCTTTGCACGAGAAGTCTCCAACAGTTGATATAACTCACCCTCCATTTTGCGTTTGGCTCGTTTGCAACAAATGCCAGTCTCATGCGGGCTTACAACTTTAATGTGATGATATTTATTATCTCCGTTAAATGTCTTTAACGCCAAGGCAGGAATCTTCAAGAGAAGCGGATCTTGTTCCATATCAGTGTCCAAAAGCGCTACGCTTACTGAATCAATGTCTGGAGTGATATGCAATACTTTTAATAATTTTGAAATAATTTCGTCGATGGATATTACCTAGTATATACTAGTATATAAGACGGGATCTTAATATATAAAGTTCAAAATTCCATAATTCTGCCGCTGTTGATGGTTCACTAGGTTTTTCAAATCGCGATTCACAAATGTGGGTAAAAAAAGAAGCTTTCCCTTTCATGTTTCCTCATGTGATTCAAATGTGTCAAGATCTAATTATTGATTACTCAGTTCCGAATTTTCCTCAAACTTTGTTGTTCAAAAATGCAGTTGAGGAATGTGTCAGACTGTTACAGACACGTTCTTATTACAGTTAAATAGGGTTTGCTTTGTTGATATATAGTATTAAAAACATGCACAGAATTTAAAAGTTAGGAAATATGGAAGAACAATCCAAAGGTGGCTTTCTGTTTAGTGTAGTTAGAAAAATGTAAATGACAAAGTTTGAATCTTCCTTCTCCTATTTGTATGATCCAAGAATAAGTATGTACAAGCATTTGCTGCATTAAGCAAATTATAGTTTTAGTTTAAAACGTGTACTCGCACAATTTTTAGAAACAAAAGTTAACAAGGGTACGCGGGAGGAGCTACCTAAAGGACATACGTCCAAAGGACAGTATTGACATTGGGCTCAAATTTGCAAACAGTGGAATAAAAATGTGGTCTCACGTTTTGAAAAATCACACAAACACGACCTTTTTATTGTTAGTTCAATGATGAAGGTTATACATGCTTCTTTGGAAAGTGAAACCATAGTAAAACGCATGTTCACAAACAGCAGTTTATTTTGAACGTCTATGCAATTCTGTACAGGATTAATTTTGAGATCATTTCGGATTTAGCAATGTACAACGACTTCGATAATTGTAGATTCACCGATTTAGACGAGAACTTCCTTCTTGATGCCAATATATTTCATTGTGCACGCTTAAGTACACTACAATAACTTCTCATCTCAAACAGCCTAAAAGATATTTTGTACAGAATTTAATTGCCTCTCCAGGAAAAGTAACAGCTTGTAAATAAATACTTTCAAAAAAATGAAAATTACGAATATAAAAAATATGTACCAGTGAGCACTCTGCCCGGATACATATACGTCATTTTCTCTTCTGGTGTGTGCAATTACAAACACGTCGACACTTTATCCGGATAGCCAACACAATTCTGTACAGGAAAACATTTTGACTTTGCTTTTATTTTGGTTTTTACAGTGTACAACAACGTCGAAAATGATAGATTTCTACTGACTTATAAAAGAAGTTACTTCGTGGTTCCTGAAGTTATACGTTGTGCATGCCTATGTACACTGCAATAACAAAATATTGAAAACAAACTCCATGGTTTTTTGTACGGAATTTAATTAGCTATCCGGATACAGTTACAGTTTGTAACTATATACGTTCCACAAAAATGAAATTGACAGAAACGAAAAGTAATTACCAGTACTCATTCTGCTCGGATGCATATACGTCATTTTCTTTTCTGGTGTGTGCAGTTTTAAACACGTCGACACTTTATCCGAATAACCCACACAATTCTTTACATGAAACAATTTTGATTTTGATATTGTTTTGGTTTCTGCAGTGTTGATTATTGTAGATTCCTAGTGAATTATGTAAGAAGGTGCTTTTTGTTGCTTAGGTTTTACGGTGTGCATGCCTATGTACACTGCAATAACCTAAGATTAAAAACAAACTCAATGGTTTTTGGTACCGAATTTATTTGGCTATAAGGATAAAGTAACGGTTTGAAACTATATGCTTTCCCAAAAAATGAAAGCGACAAAAATCAAATCAAATCAACCCGTTAGTATTCTCCAGGGTTTTTAATCGTCGTTTTTTGTAGTGTCTGCATTAATAAGAAAGTAAGCAATTTATACAGATAGTCCTTAAAAAATTCTGTACAGAATTTCATTTTTTTTAGGATTTGTCAAATAAAAAATGTGAAATAAAATAATTTACATGTTAAAGCTGCATAAAAATAAACCTTGACTGAATAATGGGAATCAAAAAGAGTAGTCTCAAGCTTTAAATATGCAGAAAACATACTTAAAAAACGTTACCTTGCATGTATTCTTTGATATGATTTTTGATATGCTTTGATATGATTTTGACATTTGATATGATATTTATTTTTATTGCTAGTTTATCAAAATATATCATGAGAACATTGAATTAACTTGAACATGCTTACAAACGCAAGAGAAAATTGATTTTGCCTGGAGTATGCAACAATATACTGGATAAACAATTTGCACAAGTAGAAACGCATTTCAAGTAGTGATTAATTTGCAATTTAATTCCAATTTATTTGCTTAGTTAAATACAAATTATACAATTACGGAAAATCGCAGTATCATTTAAAAATTCAGTCATCAAAAATTATAGCTACAGCGTCTTTAATGTTGACTGCCATTCCTGATCCAGGTTTGTGAATATATGACTGATACCTGGCAAAGCTGAAGTACCAAATAGCAGAGGCAATATGCGAACATGTACCAATCGCTCGTGCCCCAGCTCTACAGAGACAATACCACCCTAAAAAAGCATCGGTTGCTGGTTTATCTGCTACTTGTTTTCTAAATCTAACCCATAATCTATGGGACTTTGTACCAAACCTGGATTCAATGTCAAATCGCACGATATCCGATTCCTCAAAACAGTAAAACATTTCTACAGCTCCGTCATCCTGCAGGTTCTTAGCAGTATACGAAGGAGCATTTTTAATTTGATACGATCCGAGGGCTAATTCCTCAAGATCATCTACTCCAAGAATAGGAAAGTTAGAAAACTCGTCGTCTGTAGCATCAATGACTCTTTTCGAACCTCTGCGACGCTTATCATAGCTCTTTGCAAGAACTATAGACTGCAAAATATTTTCCTTGTTTTGCAAAGCTAGGATTTTTTCACTTAACTTAATGTGTTGCTCCTTATCTGCTGCAAGTGGAGGGTGATACGCATTTAAAAGTGCACAGCCAACCACAAAGAAGTCATTAAGTTTAGGTAAGTAGGAATTACGAATGTTTCCTGAAAAAAATTCATACTTGTTTTTTATTCGTGCGTTCACTGATTCTATTACCCATCTGCATTTAGTCACGATTCTAGAGTCATTAGCCTCTTGTGTGGTATGCTGCGCCTTATTCTTCGTTAAATAATTTGGCATCTGAGCACGCAACCCCAATGATTTGCACAGTGATAGTGTGTCTCTAAACCCTCGATCAAAAAGAATGACATCGCCTTCTTTATAAAAAGATAGAAATCCTTCAGGGTCGGTACACATGGCCGACAAAATGGAAGCAGCATTATTGTCCCCATTAGCCCAGTACAACCCCTCGGATGCCAAAATGTAACCATCAGGAGCACACACAATCATAGGCTTCACTAGGTTAGAATTTTTATGCATTGAAAAGGATTTCTTCTGTGTAGCATAGTCAGAAGACTTCTCAATGTATGAATACGTAGCGTCTAAAACGAAAGCTACCTGATCTGATTGAATATTGAATAACGTGTCGGTCATTACTGTTCCATGGTTAACTTTATAATCTAGCCTATTTATATGAGAAAAACCAAGGTATAGAGGTACGAAGTGATCGACAAGACACTGTAGCACGCTGTCAATAATTATACTTACTTCCCCCTGACCTAAACAAAACAAAATTCCAATATTTTCCTGAGCCATGTCTTTTCTAAGTTTTATTAGAAATATTGCCAAATTACGACAAATTAATGTTTTCTGACAAGTCATTTTAGTCTACAGTGCTTACAAGAGCATTAAATTGATCAGGTTTCAGACCAATGTACCTGTCGTACAGCTTTGAATCAGGATTGGCAGTCAAGCTAAAAGATAACAAGCCTCTTTCTGAACGCTCTGTTTTAACGAAATTTCCGATCAACTCGCTAAACTTCTCTTCGGATACCAAATGGCGACGGGACGACAAAGACAAAGTTGTCATAGCACCTTCATTAAACTCAAAAACTGAATCAAAATGCTCCGGACAACATCTTGCAGCTTTGTGGACAACGATTCTTCGGTCTAAAAAGATTCCACTAATCGCTCTAGCTGACACACGATTTCTGTGAGCTGATGACTGGCAAACGATGCATCTTCTTGGCTGCTTTGACGTGTACCGAACTGGAATAATTCCCCCAGGCTCAATGATATCTTCTAGTTGATGCTCATTTTGACGCTTGTAGTGACCATAGCACTTCATACAAATGTATTGATTCTCTTTATACTCCTTGTTGCTATCAGCAAGAAGTCGAGGGAGGTACGAAGCTTGAAGACTAAGACGTATCTTCTTGGGGGATGATTTGAGGATATGAAAGTTACATTTAAAACAAGGAATAGTAATTGGTCGTTGTCCTTCTATTGAACTTAGAGAATGATCCACTTAATCGATTGTTACTACCTACATCGGAAGTACCTAATAAAAATGGAAAACATTTCGTTAAGCTTGATTATGACATTGGGTTTTCTCATCTAATGATATTTGTAAATTGGGTAACGTTGCGTCTACAAAAATCAAATAAAACTTACCATTGAGACTACAAATCGCAACCAGCAAAAACCGACATTTAGATGGGCGAGGTACAAGAAAATAAGATTCTGAAACGAAAAAAACAATGTTTGTATTAGTAAAAAGCAAATGGATGCTGGACTGGTTTAAACCACAATTTAGAGGCCTTTCGTACTTTTAAGTTATTTAACTTCTTAATTAGTGACAATTTTGACTTTTTTAATGTACTTTCAGTTTATCTTTTTATCTACAACAAAATTTGTTACCTTTATCGGTGTTAATAGTAATTAAGATATAATTAAGAAGTTGGAATTTACTTTCAGAATTAAGCAACAGCTCGACGTTTGCTTACGTTTCCTTCCAACTCACTCCTCTTGTACATCTCATCGACGCCGTCGCAAGGTCTGGGTACCTGCATATCTTACACTTCCCCACTTTCCATCAACATGCCGCACCGATGCTGCTTTCACTGCGGATTGAAGTTGGGGTTGCAACAATTACTTGCACTTTTTACGTTCATATTTGCAATGATCCCATTTCGCCAAAATCAACAACAAATCGAACGATTCGATGTTTCTTTACTATTTAATTTCATATTGTAGGAAAAGGAGAATCCGCAATGAATAAATAAAAACAATGGAATTTAGATTTTCACTTTTGAGCCCAGAAGCCAATACAGTCCTTTAGGAATGTTATTGTTACTGTCATTCTGTTGTACAAACCTTAATTGTTCCAATGAAAAGTAAATAAAATCTATTAGTACCTTAAGCCCCTGAGTTTATATTTTCACAATATATTAAAAAACTAACCCCTTTTCAAAACTCTTAGATTACAATGAGAAATTTGAAAAATACGCCCCCTTCTAACTTACAGATACTCGCAAATATATGGAAGCATTAAGAAACGCCAAACTACACTCTAATTAAAAAACGTACCTGAGTCGAATCTACAAGAGCATAATATTGAAAAGCATCGTAAACAAAGACCAACAAATGTAAATGCTTAGACTACAGAAAATACTTAAAAAGATACGCCTTCTTCAACCCTAAATAAGCTACCAACTTCAACGCAGTATTAACAAAAATTAAACCATACACTTAGATTACAAAATGAAATTTTAAAGATATGCTCTCCTTAACCCTAAAAGAAGCTTTCAATCATCCTTAGCACTATGCGTCTAGTTGTTAAAAAACAAAAAATATTGAGTGTGGCAAAAGTTGTTTGCGACTTCTGATTTTTTGAAATTAAAATAACGAAAATTAACCAAAATTTTTGAAAAAAAGGTTTTGTGATTTACGTTTGCATTTAAGAGCGTGAGTGAGGTAAGCAAATGTAGTTAATATTTAGCTTGGAGCAGAATTCGGTTTAATTTCGTTAATGTCTCTTTGCATTTTTGATCTTAAGGCGGGCGTATCTTTGGAAATGCATTTTCGGATCCAAGAGTGTGTTTTGGGTTTGATAGTTTTGCATTTCATTTTGAAGTTCTTTTAGTTTTTTAAAAGGGAATACGTTTTTCAATTGCTGGTTTAATTACGAGGGTGTTGTTTGGTTTTTGTCATGCTGTTTTGTGGTTGAAACAGCTATTGGAGTTGAAGAGGGAGTATCTTTTTCAATTGCTTGTATGAATCCAAAGTAGTAGTTTAGCTTATGTTATTACACCTGAAAAAAAGATATCCCAGCCTGCGCGGCCGAAATTTTCTTCCTTTAAACAAGAAATCTCCATCCTGAGCCACAGTAAGCCCGCACGCTTTAAAAGATTTATCAATCAGCTCAGCCAGTTAAGCATTCCATGCGTCCTTTACCCACTTTGTACTAATTTCCATTCCAATTATTAGCTACAAGTAGTAGAATTTAAGTCTGCAGCAGCACGGAATTGTAAAAAGTGACCAGCCATCATAAGAGAGGCTGTCTTTGGAGACCGGCTCTCTTTCGAGATAGGCTCATTGTACTCAATTGCATGATTGTCACGGTCAACTTTGGAGGCACGCTACCTTCAGAGGCAGGCTCGTATATGAAGTTTTACGGTATATCTTATTAATAGAATTACGTTCAGTTCACCATTTAAATGTTATTTGTCCTTCATAGTCATTTTTCTATACACCGTACCTTCCACATAACGTTCCAAATCCACCCGGCCCAAAAAAACGCTATATCGCGAGAGCACTGTAATGCCTGATGTATTGGTAGAGCACTAGCTAGCAATAAGTTGAGGTCCAGAAGACGATAGACGATGACGATGGTCTAATAACTACACTCTCAGAAGTCTTATCGCAATGCTCTTATTCTGTTGAGCTCAGTCCTTGTTGCTAATGACGATGATTTTTGTTTAAAATAATACGTAAGTTAAGTATAATTCGCAATACAAGACACGGTAGATTCTGGTTTTTCGTTTTGGTTCGCAATGTGGATAGACGAAGTTGGTCTAGGATCTCGGGCAAGCGATAAGCGTTGAATAGTTCGATGTGCAGTATTTCTTTCTGCTTTGTACAGAAAACCATATCAAAGAACTCACGTTATAGTACAACTGCCTTTGTAACTATTCCCACCGACTTTCAGTTATTTTATTATAAAATTCTCAACTATTTTTACTGTTGCTTGTTTTTTGATTAATTGAAAACATCAGTTGGCAGCT
The DNA here is from genome assembly GCA_036851915.1 of Ptenothrix huangshanensis. NCBI lineage: Eukaryota > Metazoa > Arthropoda > Collembola > Symphypleona > Dicyrtomidae > Ptenothrix > Ptenothrix huangshanensis. The sequence goes on from JAAXYX010004197.1 coordinate 12,304, forward strand.
TCCTGCTTTCGATCATATACTGGAGCAACCATAGCCAAAAACACTTGTCCTTCCCGCGGCAAAACCCGCCGCCCGATTCTGCTGAAAATCCTTTACGACCCCCAGAATACCATGAGCATATCATTCAGATACATCAATAATTACAGCTGCGCAGGAGCGTAAACACACAAAACGGTTTACAGCGGCAAAACCCGCCGTTCGATCGGGCTGAAAACATACCAAGCGTCAGAGTAGCCAAACAGTAACCTGCGTTCAAAATTTCATTGATATAGCTTCATAAATACGGCCACTAGGACCGGAAGGGGTGTTCTTCCATAACTGGTGCCCAACTTTGATAACTGGTGTCTTCACTTTTTTAATTCACTTTTTATGCGTGTTCACTGTAAAAAGTAAAAATCTTAAAACAAGAAAAAATACATCTAAAACGCTGAAAACCTACTGCTATTTTGTATAATCTTAAAATATTTTTGAATGCAT
>JAAXYX010004198.1:0-12779 GCA_036851915.1 Ptenothrix huangshanensis
ACACAGATATAAACTAAACACGGGGGATCTATTCATAGAACGAACATATTTAATACCAGAAGTAGACAACGTGAGTTAAAACCAGAGACCAGAGACAGATATGTAGAGGGATAAGTAAAGTTTACTGACGATGAGTCGGAGGCATGGGATACCTTGATAAATACCTACTATAAGAGTTGTGTACTACTCTAGCTCTAGCTTTAATACCCAGTCCAGTTATGTCTATATAAATAATTAATTATAGATATAATAATTGAAATACAGATACATAAAAGCCGCTTTGAATTTTAAGTTAGGTACTTTGTTCTACCGCTAAGTATTATTTGTAATTTTTTAATGACATACGATTACCATTACCCATATTATAATCTTATAGTTATAGTCATATTTCTTCCCACTATCCATCTAACAATAAGTAATTATAGTAGGTACTAGAATACAGATAATATATTGTTTGTCCACAGATTAAGTAGATGCTGAAAACTCATTATGAAACTCACAACAATTTTTTCATTATCTTCCGACTGCTAGAGTATCGAGCACTAGACCAGTACTACGTATGCTGGAATAACCAGAATGTAATTTATTACAAATGTATTACCCACTGTGAGAGTGCTATGAGAATTGTAACTTCAAGAATACTGATATACATGTACCGTGTTGCGTGAGCTACTGATACTTTGCACTCTTTCGAATTATTCTCACAGCAATTAAAATATGAAGAAGATACGGGCACACAAGGGACAAAGTCAGGAGTTTAGGCGGTAGTTGAGCTTAATGAGAAACTTGGGACATTGACCCTCCCGTATCCACGTGAATTTGGGTTCAATTTAATTTTATCAATTTAGGTCCCATGATTGTGGAGAGATAGAGATGGGAAATAGGAGTAATGATTATGGTATTTTAAAGCAGTGCTGGATGCTTTATTACTGCTAGTTCTAGGCGGGCTTGAAGATTTGCGATGTGTAAGAAAAATACTTTGCTGCTACTTGTTTTACTTAACAAGTCGTATAACAAACGTCCCGGTAGCTATAAAAGTTTAACACGCCACAAACTTCTTGTTTGCAAATCTTAAAAACAGGAAAACGTCCAATTTACACTTTTTATTTTAAAAAAAAAGTTTGAATCAAGCAAAGCAACTTATTTTGGAAACATCTGAACGTCCCTATTACGTCACTTCGAAATGCCTATGTTAAACCGTGCTATTTATGTATACCTTACGGAAAAGAAAAAATGCCTCCCTGACACTTTTTCAAAACAAGCAAAATCTACATTCACAAGTTTTCACATTCCTCCAAATATCCCATCAATGTAACTTTGCACATTCAACATTTGGAGTAGCACATATTTGCAATACCAGCATTCTGCTTGTTTTTGTTTTTCTTTCTCACCCGTTTGAGATTCACATTAATCGACTGCGCAAATGATAATATTACACTGTTTTGACATTTATAAATCTAGTTGATCACATTTCAGGTGCATTGCTTGTCTTCCTTGACACCTGACATAATGAGTGTTGTATACCCAATGCTTGAAAACTCCATTTACAGATATGTAATTTATACTTCTCCGTTTCACAAGATAGTTTATATTATGTAGGTGCCTGCAACGCTAAGCATCAATTTCAGTCAGACTCTGGCTTGACTTGATTTGACAGACAGGAGACATAAAATATGGATCCAAACATCGCATTGGAGTAAATTCACAAGTTTAACCAAAACTTACACATTCAACATTTACATACAAGTTTAGCAAGAATCTCGTTCCGGTTCTGCCACAGCGAGGGCGACATTTTTTACAATTGCATCCAGCATGCAGCCAAACCAACACGATATTAATTCTCATGCAACAAACACGGAACCATCAACCGTAACCGTAGTCCGTAATTTAGTAACTTCGCAACACGAATCAGCATCAGTTTCAATCACAACTTGGTAATTGTAACCGACAACAAGTGCTAATTTAAAATACCACCGTCTGAACCAGAACAAAACAAATCTGTGAACACTAGCAATGGCAACAGCAATACCAACTAACGTATTGTTAAGCAGAATCAATGCAGTGCCTGTGTCAGTGACAGTGCCATTGCCATGTGTAAACTTAGCACCACAAGGTTAAATAAATCACATTACTCACTCGAAAATTACTGCTTGTCATTTAAAATGAGCGCTAGTGTCAGTAGGTTCAGGAGCGTGTAATATAACTTAGCACATGTAAATAGTCACAGAAATACTCAACACCCGATGCAATGCCGATTCCGATGCGACAGCGACACTGTCACAGATGAACTCATAATTCAAATTTTAGTTCCTGTGCCTGTGTCCTCCCAATACGTTCAACTAGTTACATTACTTTTCATATCTGTATCTTTTCTGTATTTAACTCACTGTAGTCAATGTCAAAACATAAATAACCTAGTTGAACATTTTTTGTTGCCTTATTTAAACTCATATTAATTACCGTGAACACTATTTACTGCTTGTAAATATTCCATGGCAAATGGGAGGATATTTTTGAATGCCTCTGGGATTCTATTATAAACTTACTGTATTCGGATTTCAAATGCCCACATTTCTATATAGGTATGCGAAGTGATCAAAGTAGGATCGTGCAGAATTATTTTTTGTCATTACTATGAACAAATTAAATTCAGAGACAGAGGAATACATAACCAAATATATAGGCCATGCCAGGCTAGGCCATTACAAGGCAAGTAGGCAAGGCTCTGCAGTGACAGTGACCATATGCTCAGTGTGGTTATGTTTGCCATCGTTGCCTCGCTATCATATGATGTCACAAAGTCCCCTAATATTCATAACCTTATAAGGATCATTGAAATAATTACAACTGCAATTGTCAATGTCATCTGACTAAATTCGAATAAATTCTTGTTCTAATTTCAAACAAACTTGAGTAGGTAGGGCACTTACCTACTACATACATTTATACGTATGCTCATTGTCAGTTTGCGTACGCCCATTAGTTCGAAAACATCTGGAAATCACAGATTCTAAGTCTCATACATAGCTAGGTCTTGGTTTTGACTTTGACTTGGTGTTGAAAGTACTGTTAGAAAATTACTAGTAAACGAAACCATTAAAGTTAATGCAATTGAATAAAGATAACGAATGCAGAACAAGTCAGCTCAAAATGAATCTCGTGAGAAAACAATGGGATGCTTAATGTTCAAAGAGATGCTGATATTTTGTCGCCTATTTATGCATTCAGAAAGTAAGACATGATTTGATAATGATAATGATATTATTATGATTATTATGATACGATACGACTTGAATACCTTTTGCTAATAGTATTGATATTTATCATTATTTATCCATGTAATTATGATATGTACTGTGTATATTAAATTTAGGAATAATTCACTTTGGACTCGCTTAAATTGTCTAGTCATTCAAGATGACAATTGAATCTGTCATTATTTATTTATAGTTTGGGTAGGTACATCACATTGCAATGCTTTGCTTTGCATTGCATTTTATTTTATTTCATTTCATTGTACCCACTGACATTTCGTCTGAATCTGAATCTCATTGGGAATGAATAAGCCCAATTGATTTTTAACTCACGATTAAAGATTCGATCACTGTCTTTACCAAAGTGTAACTCACGCTTCAGTTGCAATCTTACGTACGTAGGTAGTTATCGTTAAATGATAACGTAGTATAAAAACAAAGGGAATTCGAGTGTAGGGTAAGGTAATGCAATTTATTCTGTGCATTGTTGCAATTATATAAGTACCATACAATCGCCTGCATGGAGCTTATCACCATGTAAAACTACAGGCGGGTCAAGTTCGGATCTCTCTATCTATAACTGTGACTGATGACGATGTCGTCGGCAAAAATGGAAACACAAACATTGAGAAAAAAATCTTTCTCTCTCTCGTTCTTTTCGTAGGTCTACCGATATGTATGTATGTCTTACATTTAGGTAAATGAAATACATAGACGTATGCGTGAACAAGCCTGTTTTGTTTGAAAATACTAGGATGCGGATCTATCTTCTGACTGTATCTGTGTCTCTAATTTAATTGTTGGCCTAACTTTACCCTCAAATCCAAAGCCCAAACCAAGCCAGGTCAGGCCAGAACCAGCAAAAGAACCAGGACCAGTTATATGATGAGTAAATGTCAATGCATTGCATTGTTCTGTATAGTATCCGTATTGCATTGTCATAAAATTTCTGGGAGATAAGAGCTGCAGAACTTTTGCATTTTTAAATATGCGTCTGCCTTCCCCCACGCCTTAGGCCTTGTTCACTGTTGACTGTCTTTGAATGTCTTGTCAGCTTTATGTGACAATCAAGCTCATGTCACATTATATGATTGCGCAGTAAATCTGTGAATTATAAATTGTAAATTTCAATTTGATTTTTTCGAACAAATGTGTAGAATGCCAATGCCAATGTACGACGTGCCTATCTACTGGAGGGAGAGACTTGACAGTCGTTGTAACTGTTTGTTCCTGGGTCGCTGTCATTGTGGTCGTGGTAGTTCGTTTTCATTGTGGCCTGCCTCTCATTACCTTTTTGTTTAGTAGACAATTACACGTAATTATGTATGCATTGTCTCACTGCCGGCATTCCATCTGTGCAATACTGGTCAATGGAATCTTGAAGTCACAAGGAAGAGCAGGGGCATTTTATCTCTAGCTCTTTGCGCCATGTCAGTGTAAATTTTAAAGGGTGACAATCATCTTATCGAGATACACTGTAGTACATGGGGTAAAGTACCTGATGATTTTATATACATGTGACTTAGAGAAAACAAGATTACTATTTACTCAACCAGGAACAAGAACCAGAAAGAGAAGCAGACCCAGCACCAGGGCCAGGTCCTGGTGCTGGTTCTCTAAGTTGTTCTGACCTTATTGTTCATTTTGAGATGTTAAGCTTTATGCTTTCCTCTGTTTGCCTTTCACCTTGTTAGCTTAGCTGTGTGTGTGCCGTAAATTCTTGAAATTGCGTCGTCACATCATTATCACCATCATCATCACAGAAGAACAGAGAATAGAAGATCCACACTCAATATTTCATAAAGCCTTTTTCAAATTACTGATACACAAGCATTTACTCACCAGGCCTCTTCGCCGTCCCTCGTTTCTCTAGGAAAGGTTAAGCATTAGGTCCTATATCAGAGTAAACGAGTACAACGCACTACTATGGATGAAGCTACCGGTACTTCAAAATTACAACAACCATAATGCATGGAGCACAGAAAACCGTGTAGGAGAGGCAACAAGGAAAATTCAAAGTCAAAGTCCAGGTCCTAGCCACAGTCACAGCAAAGGCAAGACAAGTCAAGACAAGCTTTTGTTGACACTCTACTTGAAAATTTGTTAAAACTACATCAAGAAATACAAACTTTACAATGTGCGTGTAATCTTGTATTTGTATTTAACTTGAATGTGTAATCCTTTAAAAATAATAAATCATTTATACTTGATGCAAGTAATACTTGTATGCATAATGCGTAGGTATACCTACTACTGTTAGAATACAATAATTTACATAATCCAGTCAGTCATTCCAGACTTCCCATTGCACAACCATTCCAATTCCGATTCCTTTCCCAATCCAGCTCAAAAGTTCAAATGCCTCTGTAAAGATACATATGCCACATATGTACATACATGCTGGGCAACGCAATGCGGTGCAGCAAGGCAATACTGTCTTTCTCCTTCTATCTCTTACTCTTTGTGTACAGTGTACGTAAAGGATTCTTGTCCATAATGAGGAAAAGCAGCATCAGTTCCAAGATACGCTATGCTATGATATGATACGATTAGGATAATGATATGATGGATGTGTCAAGAAATTGTGACGCCCTTTAGAAGTTTAGACACGGTGTCGCCTTCCCTTGTCTTGCCTAAGTACAACTAGAAAGCCCGAGTTTGATTCCTTATACAGGACAGACGTTAGTATAATACGAAGACGCTAGTAATATATTATTGTAATTGGTGGTTTTGGCATTACTCTTGTTATTGTTGTTGTTCTTCTGCTTCTAATTCTAATAGAATAATGTAAGTGTAGTGCAATTCACTAAACGTTATAGATTAAAGGGAAGCACATCGCACACGTCCCCAGAGAACATTGTTGAGAAATTAATACCAGCTGTCTGCACACCGTGTCCCCACAATAAGTATAACAAGGCAGTTGATTTTGATATCCATGTATAATTATAAATATATATACTAATATACCTATATTAGGCAGTCACTTTAGGTGTTAAATTACAAACACGAGCATCAACTCACCTGTACTTTACATTCTCGCGTGGCATGGAATCCTATTGCATTGCACTGCACTGCCTAGCATTGCATTGCATGCACGTCAAAAATTGATATGTTCGGCGTAAATATTAAGCGTGGAGACGACAGTCAAAGTCAAAGCCAAAGTCCACAAACTCTCCTACACGCAATCAGCAGCGAATATCAATATCTGCACAGCACACAGAACCCAGACACATGCAGACAAGACAAGACACAGACACACCTACTCACACGTTACCATTCATATTCGTATTCATCCCGTTCACAAAATATCAAAATATTTATGGGAAACGCGGTGTAATTTGGTAATTTGAATAATCGTATGCAACCATACGTACAGTACCAACTTAGAAAAGGTAAACAAAACGCGGGGAAAGAATCCCAGAAAAGAGCATTGATAAATTAGTTTTGCGTCCAATTATGTCAGACAAGCCATAATAGAGACGGCCAGGTAATCCCCAGTATGTCTCATCAATATCTTTTTGTTCTAAACCTGTTCACTGTAATCATATGGCTATACACTTGGTATACAACTACACTATTAGTAATGCTAATAGATTTAAACCATACTCTTCTAAATAAGCTTGCACTTTCAATCGAAGTTGAAATTGAATTTAAAATGGGAAGGAAGTCCTCCCCGAAAAGCACCATATTAAATTGCAGTACAAGAGCAAGTGGATGAGCAGCTGAAGTATCTCAAGAAGAAGCCTAAAAAGGCAGGCCGTTAAATCATAATAATAAAATATCTATAAGTTATTATTCCTACCTACCCATACCTATTCTTTATACAGTAGTACCGATAGACGCACACGGTTTTTAACTCAACTGCAATTCTTCCATATAGTTCAAGTACAACATCATGCAGTCAGTTTGTCATGACAAAGACAAAAAGTGCAGGGGACGAACATGAAAATGCAGAACATGGTATGTTGTACATATAAAGGCATCGACAAGACTGACCACTGTACAGTAGACAGTAGTGCAGTGTCCATATTCATGGAACGACAGTCATAGTCACATTATCAAAGCAAAACATTGACTTTGACTTTGGCTTTGCTTTAGCTTTGCAAAATATGGGCATGCTTGGGGACCATGTGCAAGAAGGGCCATGGTAATAATTTCATTATTTCGTAATGCCAGCTAACTGGTAAGGGAATGATCACGGCGAGAAAATTCAACTTGTGTCCTGCTTCTACCACCCAGTGTTCGATCAATGTGAATACACTATCAACTATTAATGTAGCATTTCCATTTGGATTCATTAAGGCAAAATCCTGTCGTCTTCATAGTCAATTCCCTCTTGGTCTTATTTATGACCAAATTAATGCATGTCCCTACTGAAGTCAAAAGCATGCCAGTCAGTGTATGAAAAACAATTCTTATATAGGTAGTACTCTATGTAGAAGGTGCTTTTCCTACTGCTTTATTGAAGGAGAAAGACATTTGTAGGCATGGTTAAGAGTAGGACTATTTGTACCTATGTGTGCTCGTGTAGGCTCAGACAAAACATTTCCCAGGATGACGGGGTGAAAAATTGGAGACAGAACACAATTCCAAGTTTGTCCAACGAGAATGACATAATGGCATACAGAAGAGAAGAGAAGAGTACAGTACCAAATACAATGAAGCTGTAGACAAGGAAAGCCTACTCCTCTATGCAATGCTGCACAAATTCAACTTGAAAGTTAAAGTCTCGAAGTCAAAGTCAAAGGCAACGTCAACGTGCTTCTTCTTCATACCCAAAATGCGAATGTGGATGTGAATGTGGATGTGAATGAATTATCTGTGAATGACAGAGCAATAGGAGGATGAGGTTACGAATGTACGTGCACCATATTACATTATCGTACCCACAGCATCTTCGATGTAGACTTTATAATGCTCAAGTGCCACACCAGACCAGACTTTATTTATTATTATTGGAAATAGAATATGGGCAAAGTTTAGAATAACAAATGACTGCGGAAAAGTTGGGCATCAGGCCAATGTCCTCTTCCTTTCCTCATCCTCATCCGCCAGTCTGGAAGATCCTCTTACATAACACTCTGCAATAACAATAACATCAACAGTGTAACACTGTACTAGTCGAGAACACCACACTACAGTATGCTATGTTGTACCATACAGAGGAGCTGGATCTGGTGCTGGTTCTGGTTCTCGTTCTGGTTCTCGTTCGGGTGCTGATGATGATGCTGAAGCTGACGTTGGTTACTGGTTTATTGCTGGTTACAAGCTGTCTAGTTGCTAGTATGATTTCCGATTGGCAAAAAACTAAATACATAATTTAACTAAGCTTCCTTGGATCTGACTATAGTGCTCTGGCTCTTAAAACCTGACGCAAAAAACAAAGCCAAACTCCTGTTCAAAGGAAAGAAAGGAGAGAATGCAGAACTTCGATGAGAATCCACGAAGACTTGGACCGTGTGTTGTAAATCGTAATCCATTATTCCAAAATGCTAGGAGCTAATGAATACATCATAAAACATGAACCACGACGTAGATGTAGATGCAAAAGTTGATGGTGCTTGATTCTTCAACTTCAAGTAAGAATGCAAAATGTGATATCTAATTTCCAACCAGAATAGTAAAAATCTACTATTTTTCCAAGTTTCGACCCGTCGTATGAATTATGTAAATATAGGCTTCAAAAATCACAAAAATGAAATTTAAAAAATGATATTAGTAAACGCTCTTATTGTTATAATGCTCAAAAAATCGAAATTTTGTGCTTTCGAATGTTTTCCAAACGCTTTGCTTGTATCTGTAAAAAAGTTTAAATTACTGTCATAAGCATTTTTAAACACCTCAAAATGTTCTAATTAGTCTTTTTCAAAAACCACTGCACGCCCCAAATCCACCATCCATTACGTAAAAAGGCAGCACACTGTACTTGCCTTAGTTTTTGAAGCGTGAAAACAACTGTTCTACTCACTCTCAGAAGCGTGTAAAAATAAAAATAAATGTTGCCTTGCTGAGGAGTTTCCTACTAGCTTACTTTGCATCTTTCAGAAAAAGTATATATACTACTTTGCACCTTGAATTAGTACATGACAGGCTGCTGTTTCCCCTAGATCCTTCTTCTCTGCTACTGATCCTCCCGCAAGTACAAAGGAAAAGGAAAGAAATGGCAATGGCAATCGTAATACTAATCGCAATCGCAATCGCAGTCGCAAATCAGTACCAGAAAAAAGTAAATTAAATCGATAAAAAACCCTGAATCCTATGAATGTCGGCTCAGCACATGGCTGCTATTTGTATATATGGCACTCCAGGGCACTTCTTCCCACTGCACGCGTAATTTCATCAATACGTACCTACTCTACGCACGCAGTACGGGAGATCATATTCTACAGAAGGCTGGAGAGAACAGACACATCGAAACGGAGACAGCCGTACAGATATGAGCAAAAAAAGAAATAAAAAAATTCATCTTGAAGCTACAAACGACTTGCACGAAATTCTAAAGCCAATCTGACGGACAACGACAACCCACGGCTTCTGCTTTCTTTCCACCACATATATTATTGCATTACCTATGCATTATTCTGTTTCTGGATTTTACGCTACAATGTCAATCTGAATCGCAATCGTAATCGCAATCGGCACAAAGTATAAATCTACAAGAAATCCATGTTAGTTTACGACCACGACTACTTCCCTCATAACTCACACTCACTACAGATACAGTACTTTGGAACATATGCACCTATGTAGGAACCACTCCAAGTACAAGAAAGAACAAGTTGAAATACAAAAACAAATACATACAAGTATAGACAAAAAGCATGGAAAAGGCAAGGAAGTTACGTAAGGAAGGAAGTCGTAGTCGAAGCCGTTTTCAAAGGGGCAGAAGAGCAGAACGGAGCAGCACACGAGCACCGAAAAACTGTGCTATCGTAAGTCTAATCAAACCTCTCATAAATTAAATTTGCAATGGAAATGCAAGTGGCTTGGCTTGGTTTTCCTTGGCTTTAGCTTTGGTTTCCGTTGTATCAAACTTTTCTATCTCGGTATCTGCTGAATATGATAATTTATATGGACGTCCAGACTCAGAACCAGAGCCAGAGCCAGAGAGCAACACGATAAAATGAATAAAAGTTTTGAGCTTGGTTTGGCTTTCGTTTTGGTTTTGGCTCTGGTTTTGCCTTTGACTTTGACTTTGGCTTTTCCGTTGGCATCTAAAACAATTTCCAATTTCGACTTTGACCTTGCTTCAGAATTCTTTATTATCATTGCATTCATGCAAACTTGAAAGAAAACTGATAAAGAAGTTTCACAGAATTGTAAATTTTCAGGAGCAGGATTAATAAGAGCTAGGAAGATAAGATGGGGAGGAGAAGAACTAACTAAAGACTGAAGAATGAGACGACGTTGTAATTTAATCAGAGATGTGTAGGAACGATAGCGATACAATAGCGCATTAGTAGTCACATTTGGGGATAAATGTTTAGATGAATAACATTGCCGTTTTAATCAAATCTTTCGTTTGCTCAGCCATAAATTTGATTAAACACATTTTTTTTCTGGATCTTAAGTGGTAAATTATGGCCATGTTGTAAAAATGTAATGTAAAGCCATTTGTCCTGTCATCGTCATTATGGCATCATGTTTCCTGGCCGAAAGCTTTAAATCTTTAACTTTAACGCTGGCATCATGTGACAACGGCAGCGACAACGACTACGACAACCTTCTACATAGTAATATTGTGTGAGTACAATTTTTTCTACTTGAATTTATTGCAAATTATTTATTCCGTATCTGTATCTGGTTCTAGTTCTGGTTCTGGTTCTGTAACTTGATCTGCACTCGAATTGTATCTGCTTACATGTGCTCGAAATCGCATGCAAATATTTTCCATGCTTTAATTTCTACTGTAAAAGACAACGACAAGGACTCGGTGGATTTATTTATGGGCTGAAAAACGATGCTATTTAATCTCTTTAATAGCTTAGTAATATTTTATATTACATTTTATTGTATTAGATTACAAATATTATTCTGCCCAGTTAATATTTATTGCTATGATGGTGACAGTAATGGCGGCAGCCACGAAATTACAATATACTGGAGTTCCTACTTCCCTAATCAATTTATGCAGACAGTGTTACATATTTGTATGTAGGTACCATTACCGAATTATTAATTGCGTGGAGACAAAATGAAGAAATTGTCACATGACTCGATCAATCAATTTCCATTTTTAGCTGGCATGTAATCAAAACTGGGAGACAAAATGAGACAACTACCCTCCCACAGTAATACCTTAAGACTTAAGCCACTAGAATTTGAGCATAAGTTTCTAAGCACCTATTTGTACTTGTTGAAGGCGGAATATCAAGTCTATTAATATTTCGATTGAAAAAAGTAGAATGACTGAGACGGTGGAGCAGAATAAATGGATTAATGGATGTAATTCATAAAATTAAACTTGAAATTCTTTCATGACTCGTGCATTTCGCTGATATGATTCTAGTAGATCCTTGATCCTAAATCCTTATTACTGCATTAGTAAGGAATATGCCTAAGTACAAGTAGTAGTAGATAATCATATCAGAGATAAAGAAGGAAATGACAGATGCAGATATCCGCATGTAGCCAATCATTTAAACTCGGAATACTAATGCAGATATTGCATTGCGTTGAATTGCACTGCTCTTTGAAATTATGACTGAATATTAATGTCCTCCACGTGCATTTCCAATTTGAAATAATATATCGAGTGGAGTGTAGACCAGGCTCGCGATTACATGGTGATGGTTATGCTACATTATCTTACTGCATACGACAGATCTATCATATGTACTCGTTGCTCTCTTGCAGTCAGTTTTTGTCTTCATGAAGCGAACATTTGTAAAGTTGTAATTGTAAAACGTAAACATTTTGCGAGCTTCATAATATTATTATGTATGTATGTATCGTCACATCATCAGGGAGATAATCCTCATCCGTAACATCGACTCACAGATTTGCCGCCGCACTCGCACACATGGCATGGCCAACGACAAAGTCAAAGTCAAAGCCAAGCAAAATTCCAGTCCAACCAATTTCCAAATAAGACCGAATGCATTCATAAATCATAAGACAGAGCTCATCCCAACAAACGAACTGAACCTAAGTGGATAATCCATCGATTCAAGTCGACGAAACAAAATGCAAAAAGGGTTATCTACATCCTTCATGTCAGACAATCCTCAGTTTAAGGTAGTTAATGTTGCTTATTTATTTTATTTATTTTAAAGTATAGATCTAAAAACAGAAGGCATAAAACAGACTTAAAAGGCGCGAAATTTCTTAACTTCGATCGTTTGAAACGTGAAACTTCTTTGAAGTTCGAGATTTAAAAAAATACTTTAGGTGTTTTCGAACAGGTTAGCTTTAAAAAGTTTAGTTGCAAAAGCCTTTCGAAGAGTAAAAAAGCACGATTGAAAATTGTTAAAGTTTTAAAACATGAAAATAAGGGAAATCCTACTTAAAAGAAATCATCAAGTC
>JAAXYX010004199.1:0-12773 GCA_036851915.1 Ptenothrix huangshanensis
TAAAGCATTCCATGATTTCTTTACCCACTTTGTAATAATTTCCATTCCTATTATTAGCTACAAGTAGTAAAATTTATGGCTGTAGCAGCACGGAATTGTACAAAGGGACCAGCAAGCAGCAGGAGGCTGTATTTGGAGACCGGCTCTCTTTGTACTCAATTGCATGATTGTCCCGGCTATCTTTCGAGGCAGGCTATCTTTAGAGGCAGGCTCTTATATCAAGTTTTACGGTATGTTTTAGTGTCGCTGTCGCAAAACTCTTGACGTCAAATATTGATTATATTAAATAATTACCAGCGTACTATTTATTTTTTGCAGGTTGCTGCACAAAGCTCTCAGCCCTAATTGTACATTAATTCAGTTGGGATATCCGAAGCAACCCGATGCCTATACAATGGCTGAAACATACATGTTACTTCAGACAGCAATGTCCAATCATATGGTAATTTTTTTAATTTGCTTTTTAAATTTTTTGAAATAAGGCTATTGAAGTTCCGCATGAGAGCTGCAGCTACTATTTAAAAGTGTACAGTTGCTACGTATTAATCAATTGACAGGATGAAGAGTTCCGGGAATTCGATACCGAGGTGAGAACGTTGCTGGAAGGCCTTAACGAAACTAACACATTCCGCAAACACAGTGGTTCAAGTCTGGAATTTTAATCTTCGCGTCTTCCCGTTCCCATCTACACGCATTAATGACTTAATCACATTTTACGTCTTCTTTGGTGATACTCTCTTCCAGAAACTTGAACAGTTAAATTTTGAAATTCATTCGTCTAATTATGTACCTCTTTTTGTAACAAAACATTACCTTGTCTTTGTTCCCTGTTCTTCTACCGTGTGGAAAGTATTTTATACATGTGTATCAGATTCCAGTGCCTAACGATAGTTTAAGTAATTACAGTAGTTTAATATTTTTTACAAAAACTTGGTAGTCGTTAGTGGATATTTGCCGTCAATGACAGAATATGTGTAAAGTGTAATAAATATGTACGTAATGCCTAATGATCGGTGTAGCTGCGCACCATTTTACGTGTTCTGTATTTGTATGGTATTGATATGTACATACATATAGGATTGTATCATTATTTCTCATTGATGAAAAGTTTTGTGTCAAAAGTATTAAGGCAATAAAATTCATTTCATAAGTATAGCTACTTAACTTACTAGCAAACAATAATCGAATTCTTTTTAATTTGAACTTTTGTTTATGGGAAATTGATTGAACTACATTTTATAGGAAGGAATGCCATGCATGTACAGAGCTGCCAGTATTATTTTAGTGTTGCGGCAACCATTCTGACGACATACTTGATGCCTAATCTAATGAAATGCAATAAGCAATAACGTTATGAAATGACGTTACTAAACGATTAACTATAACCTGTTGCGTTTATATTATGATTATACAATGTCGTCTGGCCATCCACCCGTTCTTGTTCTAAGCGTAAGCTCAGTTGAGGAATTAAATGCTGAATAAATGTACATGTTTGCGTTTAACATCAGTTTTGTGGTTTTGTCAATCGTCAAAGCAATACTGGAAACTGGAGACAGAAAAATCGATGCTTCCATGGTAACCAAGACATACACGGCGGTGCCAACAAACCATTCAAGTAATTCCGCATGATATTGTCCAGTCCAGACACCCTAGCTATAGCACAAGACCGCATCCGATTCCTTACTTTCGTCCTTAGTGTTTTGATCCTTCTTTAATTTCTGTATACTGGCTTTCTTGCATTATCTTGTCTTTTAACTCTAATCCACAATTCCTCATCCTCTATCCAATTCGTAATTAACTTTAAACCAGCCATTAGTTCCATTGTAACGTTTTGAGACTGTGTGATTGTGTTAGTGGCTACATATTTAATCCATTTTGAGGGGAATAGTACAAGGAAAGGACGCAACTGAAATTGGGCACTGATTAATCCATGTCATGGCATTGTACTTTGACACAAAATTGCAAGCACCTTTGACAGCCGGGAACCGAGTTTATATTGATATTGATTGGCACAAAGTATTTCCGATACTGGCTGTGGCGCTATTTGATGACAAAAAAGGTGGACTGGTTTGCATTCATGATACGGAAGTACGTAGATAAATTGTAAATAGTTTAAAATTTCAAATTAAATCAAGTTACGCTTTTGCCATCAGTATCACAGTAGCTAGGCAACGCATTTCTCAGTTCTGAACCCACTAATTTTAAATAACGCACATGTTACTGGTTACTGCTCAGAAGTATTTACGCTTATTAAATATTATTTGACTTTTGGTTCATAACTCACCGGAAGGAATAAATAATGGCTCTAAATAAATGAAGAACGGATTGAATGTTTAGACTCAAGATACGGTGGATGTGGATGCGAAGCCTCAACCAAATGTCCAAGTAGTTTGCATATCATGGCATCCCACACAGAAGGTATTGTCGATTGGGTACGAGTCTGGAGAAGTTGTCATCTGGAATATGGAGGAAAACGAGTCCTTCGAAGGACCCAAAGGTCACAATGCTGCAGTTGTGCTAATAAATTGGAGTTTATGTGGGACTACGTTGGTGACAGCGGACAACATGGGATCGCTTGTTAACTGGAAAAGTGATTTCCAGGGACATTTACAGCTGAAAGCTCATCATGATTTCAAAGATCCCGTTTGCCAAGTAGTATTCCGCTCACAGAGTAAAGCTACAGACGCGTACGTGTTAATAAATTATGTTTCATCCTTTAAAAAACCCATTAGGTGGACAACAGTTAGTGGTGCTTGACAATGATTCGATTATTTGTTGATAAGGAATGGATTCGCCACTGAGAGAACTCTGGGTAAAATGACGAGTTGGAGACCAAAGACTGGAATGAAGCGCTCCCCGCGAACAGATTCCGAGGAGGAAGTCGACACTCCGACAAACGAAAGGAGTTTCTTCGTTGGTTTGCTCAGTGGTAATAACAATTATAATAATTGAATTTATTGCAGATACATATAATTGCTTGTGTATTACATGATCCATTTTACTAACTAGTTGCTTATATAAACGGCAATAATTCCATGATTTCTAGGATTGTAAAATGTCTAGGTATATAGTGGGGTTCTTACTTGCTAACCATAGTTTTTTATCTTAGGTGCAATATTCTACGTCAGAGACAATGGATCCAGTGAGGAGGTTTTAACTTCCGGTTCTGCTGTCAAAAGTCTTTTGTTTCATGAAGCGGACGATATTCTGATTGTTATGACTGAAGCTTACATCCTAGGACAGTTCCACGTAGATGCTAATGGAGGTCTCAACGAAGTCAACAAAGTGTGTAGTCCCATGAAAACTTCTTGTAATCACCATAAAACTTCCAATAAATCCCCTGGGAATTATTAGGTGAACAACTTTTCAGACCCGGAAATTAATAGAGGCGGGGAATTATTAGTTGCTTCAAAAATTTATGCACCTTTTTTATTACCATCAAAAGATTAAATGCTAAGGGCGCCATAAAATACAGATTTCAGAATTTATTATTAAATCAGCGGAGTCGAGAAATAGGAGAAGGATCACGAAATTCACAAAAGTTAATTAGCGCAAAGTTTAACGTATCCAATTCAAGAAATGGCGTTTGTTGTGTGTTGCCGTATATTAATACACTTCTATTATTATACCGGGGAATTATTAGAGGTGGGGAATAATTGCCACTTTTATCGTTTTGACCCGGAAATTAGCAGAGGCGGGGAATTATTGAAAGTTTTACGCCAGTTCTAGTTATTTGCTCCAGGCCATCTATATTTAGTTTCCAATGAACTACATAAATAATGCTGCTACACGGATTCCTTAATTTACAGATGAAATTAAGTGGCCACGGAGATGTTCGAGTGTCTTGGGTGGGAGTGGGGACTTTGGCGGTGATCAGTGAGGAGCTTTCGGTTCGTTTGTGGGATGTGGCTTCAGGAGAAAATATGGTTTTAGAGCCCAAAGGTTCGGATTATGCTCCTGACGAAATATTTTGCTCCCTTGACTTTAATGCTAAATCAGGTAAGGTCTACATCCCCCCATTTAATTCAACTTGTAGAAAGTATTCACTTTTACCTGCAATGCTATGTGCTATGTACGACATATGATCAGCAGTCAGCAGTTCCGTAGTAATTAATTGTTTACCTAATTAGTCGCGCTCAAGGAGGAAACGCGTTTGATAAAACAAGGATAAAATGTGTGCAGGTGTATTGTGCTGTTGCACCAACAAAGGTAAGCTGATTATGTGGAGGGAGACAGCACAAGTGGCAGATACGGAGTTGGGTGACGATGGGAAGTGGGAGTGGTATAATTCCTCACAAGTTTCGCCCACCATTAAAACGGTCAAGTGGTGTCAGAATCAACAGGGACTACTGGCTCTGAATGGAATGAGAGATGTCTTCATCTTACGTGAGCAAGAACTTGTTTGCTATTACGGAGAAAAGGTAAAAACACACTTGAATAATAGTCGATATAACTACGCGCTGCATTATTCATTAGTCTTTTGTGTTCAATGAACCACAGCTGTGGATTTTGTGACAAAATCCTTGTTCTTCATTCATCCCAAGTGCATAATTTCAAAATGATTCATATTGCAATGCTGCTCACTTAGATGACGGCCATTCAAGCAAATCCGACAGAGATTCATTTAAAAATGAATGACCCATCGACCAGAATAGATCTCCAGTGTGATTTTCATGTGAAGGGAATCACCACTACCGGAACTCATGTTTGTGTATGGAGTGGGAAAAAAGTTGCCACTTACGAAGTCGGGCCTCAAATAAACACAGACTACAAGCTTGTAGGTTAGTTTAAAAAAGACAATAGAATTATGACTACTGCAGTATGTATTTTTTTCATTCATGCTTAGAAATGGTTGGAAAATTAATTTGCAAGCAAATAATAATTGTGTTATGATGAAAGGAACATTTTCGAGCAAGTGCATCACCATCTGCATCCACGAGTTGAGTTTATTCCTACTGGATATTAGCGAAGTGCAGGTGGTTACATTCCAAGGAACAGTTAAGCAAACGTTAAATTTTCTGCCGAATGAAGGGGATCCTATCACGACTTACATCGGTGGGGAATACTTGACAGTGGGAACGCTATCTGGGTACTTAAAAGTATGGCATGTGTCCCGAAGGGAGCCCAAGTTACATAATCCTGCCTTTCGTATCACTGACACTGTAGACAACTTTGGGGAAATAATTCATGCTAAGAACAATAGAATCGGAACTAAAGTTGCCTTCACAGTTGCTCAGGTATTCCTTTAGTTCTCATTTAATTTTTATCTCCTATCTGAGTGATTAAGTGAGTGAATTACAATGATACGACACCGGTAGCCAGTTTTCTCAGATGCAAGTTACGGAATTTTTGTTTTGTCAAACCATAGACAAATCTCTTACCCGACAGTAGATTTTTTGTGTGGGAGCTGACAACTGGGACAGTGTCGTTCTTAGAATTCCCTGGCAGATTTGTATCCTCGTTCTTCTGGGATTGGCAAGACTCCATGTTCATGGCACTGGAGACGAGAGTAGTTCCACTCGAGTTCTTGCACTACACAACATCCAATTCGTTTCTATCGGCGGACACTCGCCAAGTTTCTTCGCCGTTGCGACACGCATACAACACTGCAGGGGACGAGAACATTCCGGAAGTTGAAAACCCTTCGAGTGTCAGCATCGAAATTGAGAGGGAGTCCAATGCCGACATGGTTATCACTATGTTCGTTTGTTCAGACCGAGGCCTGCTCACACATGACATCAGCAAGAAGGAATTCCAGTACGACAGCCTCATTGGGCTGGACGTCCCGTATCTTTATTTCACCCAACAGGAAAACCTTTTTAAATCTTCCAAGAGGGAGAAACGCTCAAAGACCAGCGACACGTCCGATGCTGTAACTATAATGTCTATTATTCCTAGAATAATTAATTCAATTACATTCTACGTGTAACACTTTGGAGGAGCACTTGCATCATGACTAGTTATTAGAATTTATAGTCTTGCAGTTACATTTATGTTCATATATAATATTAATTACTATTGCAGAGTAGTAGCTTGGACGGTAATCTCAAAACAACAATCGAGAAGAAATTAATTAAGGATTTCGATGGAATTGATGAACATGAACCAGGCTCTCGAGCTGCCTTAGTTTCCTATGTGTACAGTAACTTAATTGGGGATGTAGATGAGGCATTGAAGGCCATGAAGGCAATTAAAAAGTAAAATGTTCTCCTGAATTTCTTTAATCGTGATACCAAAATTTAGAATTAGCTTACCATACTCTTGGTTGATTTTTAGCATTAAAATCTGGGAAAATATGGCCCGGAACTGTGTGAAAACTAAAAGACTGGACGTGGCCTTTATTTGCCTTGCCCGAATGAGAAATGCTCGAGCAGCGCGAGCTGTCCGAGAAGCGGAGATGGAGCCAGAGTTGGAATCCCAAGTGGCCATGTTAGCCATCCAACTTAATATGCCGGTAAGTAGCATTCCTATTATTATCTCTACGCTTTAAATTCAAAGCGTATCTTTATTTCCATGATTCCATTTGATCATTCGGAATATTAATTGTGTGTTAAGGACGAAGCGGAAGCATTGTACATACGCAGCAAACGGTATGATCTTCTGCTCCATCTGTATAAAATTTCACGTCAGTGGGACAAAGCGATCAAATTGTGCGAAAAGCATTGCCGAATTCACCTACGGACGACGTATTACTCGTACGGCAAGTACTTGGAGTCGGAGAAAAGGATAAAGGAAGCAATCAAAATGTACGAATTATCAGAGACACACCGCTACGAAGTTCCTCGTATGCTCGTCGAAGATCCGCAGCAGCTAGAAGCTTACATAAACACTAAAAAGGATACGGATCTTTTCCAGTGGTGGGCGCAGTACCAAGAAAGTGGAGGGGAGATTGAAGCTGCCCTCAAGTACTATGAATTAGCAAAAGACTGGCTTTCGCTTGTTCGTCTCTTGTGTTTCTGCGGTGACATGGAGAAAGCTGCTGCTATCACAGAAAAGGTTAATGACAAGGCTTCTTGCTACCACTTGGCTAAAACGTTGGAGGATCGAGGGGAAAATCACCGGGCAATACACTTTTTGACTAAAGCTGGTGCTTACGGGAACGCGATTCGAATCTGTAAGGAGAATCATTTACTAGATCAGTTGTGGTCTTTGGCGCTGATAGCACAACCTAGTGATCAATTGGATGCGGCTCGCTTCTTTGAGACCAAATCCGATAGACCCGACTACGATAAATCCATTCAATTGTATCACAGAGCTGGATACGCTTCTAAAGCTCTAGACTTAGCTTTCTCGTAAGTCACATTTCACAGTCATTAGCATTTGCATTCATAACTTGATAGAACCAGCTCTAAGTTTGTTCGTTTTGAATGGAATTCTGGTAGTATCATTCTATGGATGTGATCGCGATTCCGTCTCAACTTTTACTGTTTTTTGTACATATTTAGAACGCAGCAGTACACAGCTTTACAACTTGTAGCGAAAGATCTGATAACGCAACAAGGCCAGCAGACAGATCCAGTACTGCTCCAGAAATGCGCGGACTTTTTTGTTCTAAACGGTCAGATTGAGAAAGCGCTGGATATGCTTGCTGCTGCTCATAGGGTTCGAAGTGTTCAATTAATTTGCTTTCTAGTGCTTTCACGTAGCATCCAAATCATACATTTTAACCTATTTTGTCGCTCTGATATAAGTGGTGTGCAAACATGGGCAAACCATTTTGAAGCCATTATTGCAAATTGTTTCGTCTCCGAAGAATACTCGTTTTATTTTGAAAGTTGAAATGACTCAATTGGGATTTATTTAATAGCCTCCTTGTGTAGCCCCCAAGCAGTAGTATGACTATAATAATGTTTATGGTCTAAATTGATTTGGCAGTATGTACAAGCAATGGATCTGTGTGTGGAGCACAACTTGCCTATTACCGATGAAATAGCGGAAAGGTTGACAGCCCCTAAAGGTATAGGTTTGGATGAGCCCACTAGGATAAAACTACTTGAAAAAATTGGAGAGTGTTTGCTATTGCAAGGCAATTATCATCTAGCAGCAAAAAAATACACACAGGCAGGAAATAAAGTAAGTTGCAGAAAGTATTTAATTATATTTACTATTATTTACACAGATTATTCGGAATGTCCTTAATGCTAATGGTAATTGTAAATTAATAATAATAATGATGTTTATGCAAACATGATGCGATCGATGTGAGAATCTGTGTGAGTGAAACTTGAACTTGTTAGATCCAAGCCATGAAGTCGTTATTGAAGAGTGGTGACACGGAGAAAATCGTTTTCTATGCAAACGTTTGTCGGAATCGCGATATTTACATGATGGCCGCAAACTACTTGCAAACAACCAACTGGAGGGGCTCCGAAGAAATCCATAACCTGATCGTACAATTTTATACGAAAGCCAAGGCGGAAGATTCTCTGGCAGCCTTCCATGCTTCCTCAGCCCAAATGGACGATGTTGGGAAGCAGGAGAAGAAGCGCTTCTTCGGGAACGAACTCCAGCAGGAAGAAGCGGAGGAAGACGACGATGATGATTCGGACGAGTTAGTTGAAGAAGAAGTGATCGAAGATGTGCAGGAGGTGGAGGAGGATGATGATGACGATGACGATGAAGATGATGACGACGATGAGGATGACAAGAGTGATAGTCAGTACGCCAATAGTCAAGATGTCAATGAAAATAGAACTACACCAACAAGTTATTTTTCCAATACCTTACAGTACAGTCAATCTTCTGCGTCCTACAGACTGCCTAGAAAATAAATGTGGCTTTACTTTAACAGTTATTTCTCAAGTACCTACCTATGCAATTGCTTTCCTGTTCGAATTTCCTTATTTTGATTCCTGTAATATTATTAGTATTAGATACCTACTATTTTACTTGTGATTACGATTCGCAATTATAAAGTTAATTCGAGTTCAGTAGTTCACTCAAATGTCTTTATTTCAGCATTCTTACCTGTACGCGTGTACACCTTTGTAATTACAAACTCCAGTAGTCACTGTAATTATCTTTTCTGGTCCAGCACTCATATCAAGCATTAGTTTTCATCGTCAGTGACTCAGCCACAAACTATCTTTTCATATCTCATTCTTTCCTTCCATTCTCCAAATAAATAAACAAGAATAATAACAATCAGGAGTAGATATGCGAGCAAATCTGTTTCACGCACTAACATACAATTATGCATCAACGCACGCCGGAATAATCATGTCCACTGCACTGAAATAGGAACAGGCATATAGTGCAATTATGGAAAAAGTAACTTTAACGATGGCGAAATCGTTTTTCCCATGCTTAATTTCTAATTTTTCTGTTACTAATAGTAAGAGCGGGAAGGGGTTCGAGAGCTTACTTAATTATTTAATCTCACTGATTAATTTTCATTGAAGACGTTTTGGGGTACACATAAATTATTGTTAGTTAAGGAGGTCACTAATTATGTATGACCTACGTATCATCTAATGTGTTTACTTTCTTAATAGTTCTTAACATAGATAAAAATATATTTTTTGTTAACTAGATATACACGTTCGAAGAGTTTAACTAGGTATTTAAATTCAACGACTACCGTAACCGTTCGCAAATTCTATAATGACTTATGATTTGAACTATTATTAATAAATTACATTCTTGAAGGTTGTATGTTGTATTGTGGTTACAAATTAAACATCTCAATGCATGTTATACCACTCAACTTTACTGGCTCAAGTTAATTTAATTACGATTGCAAGCCAGGACTTTTCCTAACAATTATAAGTATAAGGGCATAACATTTCGCACTGTAATTATTAGCCCCTTGTTTGGGCATGGCATGCACATTGGATTATTCTTGCTACTTTGATATTAGAATCCAAATATGAAACAAAATGCGGTTAATTGCAGTTTTTAGGCTCAAAGTATGCACTGATATATGTAGCTGAGGAATTTCTAGTGTGACTGTGAACGTGATCAAACACGTAAACAAATTGGTTCTGTGACCGAGTTGCTGCTATGATATAAAACTGATTAAGAATTTTCGGCGACAAAATCCAAATTCCATGTTTGTCTTAAAACTTGAGATAGCGATAAAATATTCATATTATATTACGATATTAACATCTGAAGCTGATTTTTACCTTTCATGCAAAAATGCTTACCGACTCATTGAACGTGAATTCCACGTGCGACAGATTTGCACAGGCAATAATTCTGTCCAATAAGATAACAAATTAGGTGGTTATTCAAAGATTTGGGGCACAAATAGCCCAGTTGGATTATCACCAACATGAGCTACTTATCCAAAGAGAATTAAACTGACTAAGCAATTAAATTAGACACGTATAAAAAGGGGAGCTCACTCTTTCCATTTTCAGTCTGATTCCAACTGTGAATTTTTCTACTGTAATTATTTCTCTTTTCTGCAGTTACCCACTCGTCCAGCTCTAGCCTTCATTAGCTTCCTTTTTGAATCCGTAAAAATAGTTTGGAAATGAATCAGTCGATCATTCTATGTGTTTTCCTGCTGGCCATTGCTGGGATTGGATATGGAGGCTATCCCTATCCCTCATCATTGTTAGTTTCAGATGACGTTGAAACTTCGTGTAAGTATTTTTAGCTTTGACATTTTCGGTTCGGTGACGTAATCGTATAGTAGAATGTCCCTACAAGCTTTAAAAGAAATTTTGATCCGTTTCAGTCTTCGAGGATGATACTATGTTGGTTCATCGACACGGCCCAATCGTTTCCTTTGCAAGGCAGAAGATCGAAACTACAGCAGACATCATTCAACTCCTAGAAACTCTTCCTCCAAGTCCTTTGGTGGAGAAAGTAATAGAGATTTTGAGAGTGCCTGAAGTCCAGAAAGTAGTGGACAATATTCTGCGAAGGTATCCGCAGCTTCCCAGTGTCATTCGGGGAATTCGGTTGTTCCTCACTGGACCCGAAGCCAAGCCTTTAATGGATGCGCTCAAGACTGTGGTTCCTCAGTTGGCCAAAGCGTTGATTGTTTTGTACGAAAAGATCAAAGGTCCACTGGAAGAGACCGCGGAGGTTTTCGTTGAGGAGGGAGTCAAACTATTTTTCCTATTGCAGTCTCCGGAGGTTATTGAAGTGATTGACAAATTCCAAAAGCTTCCCGAAGTACTTCTCATAGCAGATCACTTGAAAGCCTATGATTTCGACCTCATAGCGGCTATTGAGAAATTAAAGCAAATGTTGCAATAACCCTTGTCCCATCCAAGTTCAACGTTCCATTACGACGTGTCTAATATAGAATTTACAGTGCTCTCTTTCTTTTTAGTTTAATCTTTTTTACACAAGTAACAAAATAAAGCTAAATTTTGAGTACCTTACTATAGGCCCTAAATACGTTTTGTAACCGTTTTTTTGTATTTTATCATCATAGCTCGTTTGAGTACGAATAAAAATGAAAACTAATTATTATAATGATTATGCATAATTACAACCTTTTACGAGTCATTATTGTAACTATATATACTGTCATTTTGATAAAACCAATGACATAATCACGTGATAAAAAAAGCCGAAAGACTAGTATGTAAGACAAAGGCAAGACTAGGCAATGCAATAATAAACTAATAACCCTAAAGACCAAATTCCAATTACAATAAGTATCACTATCTTGTCTCTTCGCTAGTGGGTGTAGTTAGAGATGGGATCAGAATCCGAATTGAGCACATTTTGGGAGTTGATAAAAGGCAATAATGCTATTAAATGAATAATTGGAATTTTAAAAAAATCATATAAAACTGAAACTGGAAATAATTATTATTGACTATCTTTTTTTACAGTGTATGTTCTATATTTTCTGTGCCATAGTAATGGCTACCATGTTGATAAGCAACTTTTCGATCTCGATTTCAAATCAAAAAATTTTCACTAGCCGAATTTCGAATTTAAAATTATTGTTACTATATTACTTTTCTAGCTCTTCTAACTTACTCCCATTTTCCATTTTTCTGTCAAAAAGAAAAAATATTATGGGTTAGGATTTGAATTTACTTGCACACCTAGGATTAGGATGCTGTGCTGTAGAACAACGCAACTGAATCAGTGTTACTATACAGTTACTACACTACGCTTACACTCGCATTAAACTAACATAATGTGACATTGACTGCCTTATTTTGCCTTGTTTATTCAGTAGCTATAATAGAGCTAGACCACATTAAATTTTTGCTCCAACGTTTTTCGTTTTTCCTTTTTTCCTTTTGCTTCAATTTTCTTTAATACTGCGACTGCTATATATTATTAACGTTAATATCAGTAATCGTACAACCTAAAAAGATATTCTTACAATTTAAAGCAACCGAGAGGACATGAGTTTTGGTAGGAGTGCTAATACCCAGTCTCGTGGTCGACCTGGTTCCGGTCAGGGGCAAAGCATGTCTATGTACAACTCCAACAACATCGGTAATTATGGTCGACCCGGATCCACGAACTCCATGAGCAAACAAGGCTCGACGGGCACTTACGGAGGAAACAACCTGTCTTATATGCCTGCGACTACCATGGTTAAATTTACTTTCCGTTTCATCTTAAAATTTGTGAAAGCGTTCATGTAACCATGTGCTACATACCGTATTGGCTCGAATAAGCGCCGGGTGGCGTATAAGCGCCGGGATAAAATGCACAAAGTTGCTATAAGTGCCGGGGCACGAATAAGCGCCGGGTCTGTATATGCGCTAATGTAAAATAAGGTATAAGCAAAATTCACTTTTAGCTATAAGCGCCGGGTGCAAATAAGTGCCGGTCTAAAAAGT
>JAAXYX010004200.1:0-12771 GCA_036851915.1 Ptenothrix huangshanensis
TTTTGTGTTATTTAGTGCCAATGCGTTTTCAAACCTAGATTTTCAAGGAAAAACTTGTGTTTGATGTTTTTGCTAACACCCTTAAAGGTCCCTTATGAAATACAGTGATATACAGATAGCGTTTCACGATGCATTGCACTAATACCTCACTCTGGATACTTTTTAAGGCAATACAGCAATAACTTGTACATACATAGAACCTACTATTTAGTACTTCATGTCATTATTAATTAGGAGTATAAGCGTGAATTTTTAACGATGATATGAAACGTCATGATAAATAGAATATGTTACATCTTTAAACTTACTTGTTACCTTTCTTTTCAAGATAGAATTCGATTCAGAAGGAGTGCGAGATTCAATATGTATTTTCAGCTGATCTGAATTCTTTGATTTGATTGTATGGTTTGATTTTATTGCTAATTTACTACGATTTGTCAACGTTGACTTGATAGTACCGAACAACATGGTCAGCCGACGACTCCAGCCCAAGCGTCGACTGCGGGAGCAGCTTCTATGCCACGATCAGAAAAGGATCATAAAAGGAAGAAGAAATCGAAGGGAAAATCATCATCGATTACAAATTTCACTGAAAATAATCAACGACTTCCTAGTAATAACACTACAGCTACAGAAACATCGCAGGAGCATTTTAAGAAACTTCCGGGTCCCTCCGAAACAGCTAGTAATGTCTCAGTGGGGAATAGAGCTTATTCTGGAGGGGAAATTTCCCAACAACCTTCACCAGACGGGAAGTCAGGAGCTCCTCCAGATACCAAGGCTTTGCAGATGGCAGCTCTTACTCATGCTTTATCGTGCATCAAAAAATTTCGCGATCAAGACTTGGGTACAGTTACATTGTTTTGTATGTATCAAAGATGGATTTCGTTTCGGAAAAAAAATTATGCAATAATACAATCCATATAATGGTTTGAATAGAAATGAACGACGATTCGGAAGATGAAAAAATGAGCTCATATTCCCTATGGAATGAATATTTTGATTCGATGAAGGAAGAGCTAAACCTCGGAACAGAGGTGGGTAACTTGTGTATGTATTTGTTGTGTGGATGATATGCTAGGAAGGCGCGATGTTGTTATGTCTTATCCTTTGGATCTTTGTTGGATTCAGAGTTATTTCGGAGCTGTTGTTTCAATGGAAGATGGTCTGGTAATTCATATAACGGAAGATCTCACCCAGATTTTGGGCTACCCGAAGGGAATGTGGGTAGGTCGTAGCTTCATGGATTTGGTTCATCCAAAGGATAAAATGGCTTTTGCTAGTCAGTTCACGTTCACCGGTGGAATAACATTCCCCACAGGAGACTTACACTTGGGGCAAAAAGGTTCAGCATTTTACTTTATACTTCATTAAAGGTTTACAGTTTAAACTTAAGTAAATCCACGTACAGTTTAATTTGAAGTATGACGTGCTACCGAATGTTTCGTGCGAACAAATATTCACATTTCGTCACTGAAGAATCAAGATTTTTTAATTGAAGTTTGCGCTAATTTTTTGGGTTTTCTTCTTTTATTGTGTAACAAAATATTTCTTTCTTCTCACTTACAATATTCAGGACCAAAACAAACCCCAGAATCTTTCTTCTGCCGGCTTCGTCAGTACAGGGGATTGAAAACCACTGGCTTTGGCGTCGTGGACAAAACTGTGATATTCTTTCCTTTTCGCCTGACACTTAAATTGAAAGAAATTGAAGGGGTGCAAAAGTCTAGAAGTTCCAAGGCTTCGAAGTCGTCACAGTCAGAAGTAGATTCGGAAAACTCGGAAAGGAAAGGCGTGTTTTTATTTATTGTAGCAAATCGCATCTCATCAGCGTACCAATGTAAGATTTTACTGGCAACTTTGCCGTGATTACGTATGTATCAAATGGTTTTTAGGTAAAACTCTGCAATGCTCATGAATTAATTGTAATTACTTACATTTCTCTCCGGTCCTTGTATAGATCCTGAGGAAGTTCCACTGAATCCGGACAAATTTGTTACGCGTCACTCAGCCACATGTCAGTTTGGACATATCGACTCTATTGCAGTTAAATATTTGGGGCATCTACCACAGGATGTTGTTGGAAATTCCGTTCTGGATTATTATCATCCGGATGATTTAATATTGCTTAAAGATATATATGAAGGAGGTCAGTTACTTAACATTAATTTATTTTTAAATAATTTTATGTATGTCGTATCCACTTGCTTAATATTGTTTTTTGGGAGATCTTTTCTCCAATACCAATTTTAGTAATGGCTGAGCATGGAAAACCTTTCAAGAGCAAACCTTACCGCTTCAGGGTCTACAATGGCACATTCGCAATGTTGGAAACCGATTGGTCTTGCTTTATTAATCCGTGGTCATGGAAGCTGGAATTCGTGATTGGGCAGCACAAAGTTCTGAAGGTATTGCTTGGGTACCCAGCTAAGTTGTTGTCACGGGATTTGATTATGGGAGATAATGAACACTATTCAAAGTGTTTTCAATTACTTAACAGGGACCATTGAATCCAAATGTTTTTATGCCACCGAAGCAAGCGGAAACGCCTCACTTGGAGGAGGGAGTAGGTGATGTTAAAGTCGTGCAAGAACAAATAAAGCATGTTTTGGGAGAGGTACATTAATTTCCTTCTAGTTGAATAGTTTCATTCGATCATCAATAATTTATAATATTTAAGTGCATCATTTTTTAGTGTTACTAAGGGTAGATTTTTTTCACTTTTCATTATGACTCTAGACTGTTACGCGTCGCTTGTCAGACCCCATAAAACAACGCTCTTCACGCCGTAAAAAGGATTTGGTTGTTTTGCTAGAAATGTTGTTAGATCAGATTGGTAACCAAGAATCATCTGATCAGTCAGATTCAGTTGGAAGCGGCGCATTTTCGGTTCTGGTAATTATCTTTCATTATTTTTCTTTAATTTATTACATGATAGTTAGTGCAATCTTACTACTACGGACGGGGTTGAACTCGTTGCGAACTATTTAATAATGCGTTGGACAGGAATTGGGACAAATAGTTATTTTATTTTCACAAGTTGTAAATAATTCAATTCGTCTGTTGTCGTTTCATGCCTATATTTTAATTTAGTCGGGTTTCTGAAATCGATGATGAATTCTTTTTACATGCTGTCCTTATTCCCATCACCAAAATCATGTTAAATAGGTACCTATGTGTTTTTTCTCCTTCAGGAACGCGATTCAGCTATGCTCGGAGAAATATCTCCACATCATGATGACCATTCATCCAGCAACCAAAGCTCGGAGACTCCTCCAAGTTACAACCAACTGAATTATAGAGAAAATATTGAAAGGTTGGTTGCTGTAACCCTCATAGCTAAAGGATGCAGAATGTCATCATACTTATTACTTTATAATGAAAGTAATTGGCATCAATCCAATGATTTCAGGTTTTTTATGAGTCACCCAAAAACATCAAGGGAATCTGACGAATGTGCTGAGGTGGGGAAAAACGATGGAGCGGATCTTCCTAGTGGGAGTACAGACGAGGACTCTAAGGAATCTCCGATCGACAGTTTAGGCTCCGCAAATAGGTCTGTTGTAGGGAACTATAGTTAGGATTACGAATAGTAGTATTAATTTGATTCCATGATAATTTATAACATTTTAAATTGACGCCTGCAGACAATCTGGAAGTAATAGTGGAGACAACAATGAGGGTTGTGAGCCCATGGGTGAAGAAGTATTGGCTAGCAGCAAAAAATGCTCCTTGACTGAAGATATACTTTATAGGTAATTGACGACGTACTCATTGCCAATCGTTTCAATAAGTTGTAGCACTTCATAAGCTAAGTAAATTCTGTTTTAAAGATAATTCTAAAAGAAGTTGCTTATTATTGCAGGCACAATGAGAACATGGAAAAGTATCTGGTCCAACAACATCGTGAATCTCGAGGAAAGAACAACTCTCAAGCTTCCGCTAGTCAAATAAATAGTCGCTTTAGACATTTTGAAGTGGTAAATAAGCGTAAAGTAATGAGAATTACAATACGTACTGATCATATTATACCATGTTTTCCTGAATCAACGGATTTTGTGATTTCGGTGGTTCTCCATGCTAAAGCTTTAGATATGTAGTTACAGTATAGTATCCCTTCTGTTTAAAAAACATACATATCAGTTCCTGTTCACGGTAAATTACTTTTCAGGAAAGCAAGGTTGCGAATAGAGGATCATTTTGAGCACTTAAGTTGCAAGTTTAAGTTTAGAGTAGTTAAAACAACTGGTTTGTGCTCAACATGTGGCCATCTTGTGACATGACTTCTTTCTTTGTAAATTTCTGTATTTATGGCATTTGGCCATGTATTTTTTTAAAGGGAGACAAGGCCAATCTGAAAAGAACGGGAAATTTGGCTGGGTGGGCTTCAAGTGGGTCCTCAAGGAAGGCTCATAAACAACCTCATATGGATATTCGGTCAAACTTCAGAACTGGCAATCCTCCCCAGCCTCAAAATGTTCCTTCTGTAAATCTTTGGCCCCCATATTCGGTTGGGTTGACACCTGCCGCGGTCACTGCAACTTACACGTAAGTTTCTATTCAGGTCGCGTGGGCTACAAGCGTTTATGATCTAGCTCGGCATTATGATTGTACATAGGAACCTTAACAATAAACTGCTAATTTATCTCAATTCACTAGAAATAGTTTTGACACTCCAGTGCCCGTGACGTTGCCTGGAATCGCAATACCTTCATACCAATATTTGCAGACGGGGGCAAATCCCCCAGTTCCATTAGTTGAACGACCACAGCCAAATTCCTTTGTATGTTTTCCAAATCAACTACGACAATATGTTCCACAGCAAGGTACTACATTTTTTGATTTGTTTTGCTTCCATTTCATCGCTTGTGGTTGTAGTTATATCGATATCGAAAGACTGAAAGGTGTTTTTAAGTTTAATCTATTCTATACTAGTTTATAACCTATGAATAATTGTTTCACGGACTGAACTGAATCATGAGTTGATTCTTGAGCATTGCGCAGATTGTTTAACCAGTGAATCACCGAATGCGCCTATCACTGACAAACGGTGTTTATCTGGAGAATAGAACTTTCGAGGATGAATTATTAAAATGAGCATTCCGTGCTTTGCTAAATAATTTTAAAAACATTATTACTAATTGTATTATTGTTATTAAGGATGTTTTCGGGAAGTGTTTCCTTCGCAAAGACCATCGTTGGGTTCTGTGTATATGCGTAAGGGTGAGTGTACATGTCGTCGTTGTAGGTGCAAAACTTGATAAGTTCATTCTTTCCTTAAAGCAAAACATGACAACTGGCGATTGGATCTTACTAGATACAAGAGTTAACGACTTCTTGATTGGATCGTCCATTAAGAAGTTGTTAAGGTTTGCATTGATTTTGTGAGATTCATACAAATTGTCAAGTTTTGTTTTTAGGAATGAAAGAAGTTGTTAAATTTTACTCCTTCAACGACGATATATTAATAATAAATTAGTAATCGATTGATCAAGGTAGAAAATGCTGGAATGCTATAAATTGCTAAAACATGTTAATATGAGCTCCTAATATCTAATTATGATTAGTTAACTATAAAATGCATTGTTTAAGTTGCAATCAGAATTGTCCAGGCTGAGTGAGCAGAAAGGGCTTCATTCAGACAGGGACATGATCACATCATGTCTGGCAGTTGGCAGTGGCAGTAAGAGAGCGAGGTCCACATAGTGTTATTGTACAGGTGGTTGTGAATTGTCTATGAATCTTCTCGATCCTTTCTTGATTGGTTTGTGGCGTCAAACTGTCAAAGAGAAACCAATGCCTGAGTGTGTGGTGAGAGTTTGGTTCGTGTCATTACCAACTACACATGGTACGGTAAGAATCACAATCATAATTCATTTTCCAACCCATATAATTTCTTTGTTAATATTTGTGTTATTACCTACATAATATACTTATGTACTTAAGTTGGATTATATAATCTCTTGTTTCTTCAAATACTCAATTATGACAGATACCCAAAATATTTTATTCCATCCTCAGTTTCGGGGGCATTCTCATACCGATTTCATTCGGGTCGACGTTCTTAGTATTTATTTTACGTTTGTTCTTTATTTTGTACAGCCAAATATAGCTTTACACTTATGTACTTAATTTATTTTAAGAGAAAGTTTTTATACAATTGG
The DNA here is from genome assembly GCA_036851915.1 of Ptenothrix huangshanensis. Lineage (NCBI taxonomy): Eukaryota > Metazoa > Arthropoda > Collembola > Symphypleona > Dicyrtomidae > Ptenothrix > Ptenothrix huangshanensis. Next base: position 6,165 of record JAAXYX010004200.1, read on the forward strand.
GTACTAGTCACGTGTATTCTGGTGCAGTGCAGAATTACTGAACAAAATACCCGTTGTATCTGAACTTTGCTGGGAGCTGAGGATTTAGTTATCAAAATCAAAAACAAAGAATTAAATTCCTTTAGTTAAATCTGTTATGATTTTAATGGAAAAGTGTATGTAATTCTACAGCAATACCAGTAAAACCATGTCGGCAGAAAACACGCCAAACTCGTTCCAACAATAGCTACAGTCTTGTACATGTTTACTAGCCATCGGTAATTATCTATAACCCCAATTCGATTTCGTATTATTTTGTTTGTTTATACTCAAAGTCAATTACATAAATATTATTCCTTTAATTTCTGAAATGCAATTTAATTAGTTGTAAATCACATCAAGAAGTTAGCAACGAAATACAATTGAGCATTAATTGTAATAAAATTCATTGATGAGTTTATGAAATGATTTATTTGGTAATGACAGTTTCAGTTTTGATTGAGATTGAACTTGTGGGGTTTATGATGTTTAGCGAAGGTTAATTTTTACTTGTAATTCTACTATAGGAGGATATAGAGCTGAATATAGTAGGATGAGATATTATGATAAAAGTACAATCAGAATTAAATTATAAGCTTGCATTGGCATGTGTAGTTGCTAACTACGTAGAAAATACATTAGGGTTAAAAGATTACCTATAGTACCTACGCAATTTATAGTATACAAAGGGGGATTTGTCTGTATGTGTGTGTGCATGGTTGGTTTTCAAGGCGTTGTGTTGTGCTGTGTATGTTAAAATGGATCGAATCAGTCGAAGTAATTATCTACTTAGCCGAAACGAAAAGGTACCTGTAATAAACCATTGTCAGTTATCTGACGGATATTGCTTGACTACGTAAATAACTGTTTCGACTACATAATAATAAGAGCTTGCTATTTGCTACAATATCAGTGCTCGTGGGAGATATAAAATTAAACACATAAAATAGTTATATAATTACAAACGTATGGATATAAGTGACTATAGATACTTTGAGAGGAACGGTTGTAAAGCATGTGTATGGGTTATATTTTTCAGTCTCTTACACAATTCCTGGAGCTGCTAATATGATGTACCATTCAATTGGGACTCCGTCCGTTTATGGACAAGCCCCACAGTTATTTGGACAATCACTGGCATCCCAACAAATCATGATGGGTCCAGGCGGCACATCTGTACTCCCCGGTGGAACTATGATTCATCCTGCTCACGTCTTACCCACTGTACCTGGAGCTATTCGACCCATGGGAGTTGGACCTGGGGTGAGCATTGGTGTTGGTATCGGAATGGGGACACCGATTCCTATCCGTCCGAATTTCGGTGCAGCCCCAAATGGAATCAGTCAGATGCCATTAAATGCTATTCATGGAGTACCTCCAATTTCACTTGCCTCCATCCCAAATTCTGTATCCAGCTCTATGTCGTGCTCATCGACGTATCCATCTTGTTCCACGTCATCAGCACCATCGGTGTCTACCTCGTCCTCTGGAATATCCATATCAGTATCTACCAGTGGTGCAAGTCCAACAGCCACAAAGTCTACCAACAGTAGTGGATTTCAAATGCCAAGTAAAGTCTCTTCGTCGCCGGGTCAAGAAGTTGCAAAGATCATCAATGATGCAATGTTGACTAACCAAAGAAAATTGAACTCAAACGACAAAAGTTTTGATTTCCGGGATTTCTCGAGTAGTGATGGATTCGGGTCTAGTAGTTCTGGTTCTCTGTATTCATTGCCCAAGAATGAGAGGTGCTCCGATGAAAACTCAAACAGTCCATGCGTTAGTCAGGAAGGCAAGGATTTTTCAGGTTCTTTGAAATTTCTATCCAACTCGGATGCAGATGGGGATCAAGATATGATTTGGGAAAATCATGCTGAGAAAAAAGGGAAGGAGCAAGCAAAGTTAAAGAGTGGAGGTAATTGTGTGCTTTCCGGAATAGGGAAGGCAAAGTTAAATAAAAAACCTCCTTGGCTTCAAAATATTGACATGACGAATGAGATGAGTTTTCGCTATCAGATACCAGAAGGGGATTTGAGTGAAATTCTGCAACAAGATTTAAACAAAATGAAAATCTTTGGGAATGTAAGTTCCTTGGTGTACACAATAAAATTATAAATTATTAATTAATTAACAATCCATGTTTAAAACAATACACACATATGTATTTACATTCTGTAAAATTAATAGCGGATAGCATTAAACTTCATTGTGATGCAATAATTATTCTTCTTGTTGGCAACACTGTAAATAGAATAGGTGTACACCATACGACGCTGTTCGCGTTCTCTTCGCTTTTTCTCTTCGCAGTGTGCACTATTTCCCATATAAACGGGTTGGAGAATGTTTGAGATTCTCAGATCCATTTGTTTGTAATAATAATGCAAAATGCGAAGAGAAAAGGCGAAGAGAATGCGAAGAACGTCGTAGGGTGTACAGTGTACACCTAATGTTTACTTTCTGTTTACAGTAGCAAATATATTATGTAATCTTTACAGCAACCATCGCTAGTGGATGAGCAACTGGGACAACTTTATAAGGAATTTGAGCTGGAAGGAGTAACAGCTCAACTAAATTTGGAAGAAGGAAGCTCCAGGTACAGCAGCAGCTATCATACGGAAGACAGTGAAGAGGATAATAAAAAGGATCCAGAGAAAGACGAATTGGAGGTGTCTGAAAAGGAGAAAAATGAATTTAATGTAGGAGTGTCTTGCTTAATAGTATTTGTACTGCTTATATTTAGTACTAGTTTTTATTCAACGTTATAATTATTTAAAACTCTAAATCGTTACAGGGAAAGACGAAGATCACCCGATCGGATTATGACAAGATTGTTCAAGTTTACGAAGAAAATTGTCCGTTCCCCAGAAGAGAATTTGAAACGAAAATTTTGGAGGTCTAGAATACTATATTTTAGTTCGCTGTTTTGTGCACTTCCATCACTTTATTGTTTTTTACAGATACATATCTCGATCATCGTCAGACCCACTGCAAGTCGTCAACGTGTCGTCCTGCGTTCAGATTTATGGAACGGTGTGGTCTATATTGTAGTTTTATTTTATTTTAAAAGCCAGCTTGTGAATTGTTATTTTCCTCATTTTCTGTCATAGGTACGTATAGTAATATACTCTGTTTAAGTGTGATTAGTAGGATCAAATACACTATGATATTACATTTGCAGACAAAAAGCTAAGTAAGTCTTCATAGTCTTTTTTAGTCTGTGATGTTGTGTAAATGAACTCTGGTGCAAGTTTTTTCATCAAGAGTTTCTGTGCTGTATAATTAATGGTTTTGGTTCCATGACTCCTTTATACTTCAAGTAACCGTAAAGGATCGTAATAATTTCAATCCTCCTGTTACTCCCTGTATCATATTACTGCCAGCTCCAAAAAGTATTTTGAATTTCGGTTAGTAATTATTCTCAAAATAATACGAGTAGTTAATGATCTCTAATAGTCATCGAAGTTTCCAACGGCCAAATAAAGTAATATTGAATAACGTTTCTACTTTTTTATTCACAACCTAGAACCTATTTCCTCGAAGGTGGATACGTAGGTGAAATAGATTTTTTTATAATTATCTCCGTCCTATTAACTATATCCATACTTATTTTAATTCCGGACACCAACCTGGTATTGTAGATAATACATTTTGATGCCGGCAGGCGCAATTGGGTTAGTTTACGGAGGATTTTCTTATTATTATTAGCCTTTACGGTATGCATGCATTTATTTTGGGGGTTTAGAAACCTGCATTAATGCAATTCAGTAGAATCTATTGAAGCCGGAAGTCGGTGTCTGCTTGCCTCGCACGGTTTAAATTTTAAAGTTAAAGCATGTACTAATTATGTGCCGCTGTTAATATGCAGCCAACTAAGTTACTTTTGTTTTGCATGGTTTCCTCTAAGTGTTTTATATGCTTTCTACAATGTACCTAACTTATAATCCAGTGTCATTGAATACAGTCTAGTTTGAATTATTATTTTAATTATTCGAGTGAAGAAGAATTTAATGAAGGTAGTCAAAGATTCACGTAATGGTTAGTACTCCGTTCTTACGATCATTTTGGGATCCGCTGCAAAGGGATACTATATTTAATATACATGTCTATTTATTATTTATACTACCTTGTGTCAGCCGCTATAGGTTCTTGCTTGGATTACTACAAAATTCCAATGTAAAGTAGGTTAAAGTTTGAAAATTCTGATGTAAGTCATTCCATTTCGAAAGTCTAGTTTTTAACATTGATACTATTCGTGTCTACCTACTTAATCAAATCAGGTTTCGTACAAAAATAAAATTATGTAGAACTGCTGGAAGATTGACATCCTTTTGTATGTTCCATGTACCTACACTATATATACGCAAATCTGTATACGCATACAACTATGTATATTGCTAATAAAAAGCAGCAGATCAAATCCGATTATGCCCAATCTTCTCAAATACTGCATGGATTTGATTACTCTATTTTTCCTACATAAATTAGTATATCCTAAACTAAATTAAACATAATCTCTAGAATTTATCGGTAAAGTCTATATAAAAATATTTGGCTAGGGTTTACGAGCATCGGCTACTTCTTCCTTGGTGGAGTTCATCATACAGTCACGAATTTCCAAAGAATTTGAAATGACGATTCATTGTTTTATTTTCGTTGAAATCACAAGCTACCAACCTAGATGTAATCTAAAATTTACAAAAAACCTAAAATCTATTTTTCTGTTAATTCTAATGTAAAGTTAGGCTTTGAATTTGTGCGCTAAAGGGACGTTGGACCTAATTGTCGAGAGTGTAACATATAATTTACCTACTTTTACTGTAGGAATATTTTTAAATTTTAAATCTGGATAATTATGTTATAAGCGTAGTCATTATTATAGTATCTAATAAAAGTGTTTCCTCTATGTTAAATGTCTTATTAACGAAACCTCATTTTCGTCCAATGAATCATTTTTTCTTCCATTAATAAACTATTTAAAAATAAATTTCAACTTCATCGAATGCAGCCTTTGAATTTCCGTCACCATACAAGGTACGCAACATATATCACAATTTCAAGACCTCGAGTAGTGTCGCGAGATGGGTTTGTGGTTGACCACAAAAAATTGACGGCAATGCTGAATTACTAGAGACAGTAAGTATATAATTACATAGTAGAAGGAAAATGATCCACAATCTATATGCATATAATTATAATTATCCTGTCGGCAGGTTATGAGCAGAAAAAACTTTACTTCTAAGCCACTTCTGCAGTATGAATGTGAGTCTTCCATAAATGTACAGTGTATAATTATTTGAAAAAATATTCGGCGTTCTGCCTTTCCTCATGATCGTAGACATATATTCAATTCTTGCGTGAAATCTGGAATCGGGTTAAAACGAATTGTAGTTGGAATATGATAGAAAAATTGGAGAACCTGTGGTCTCGTTTCCAGGACCTTTTTGGCGGACCAGTGAAATTTGAATTGAAAATAAGTTTGTTGACTTTACCATTTGATTTCTCCGTAGATATTTTGACTGCATATTCTTATGTCCATAGAGGTGAATGGTTCGAAGGGGCTTTGACCTACCTGATTGTCATTCTGTCTGGAATAATTATATCGGTTGGATTTTTATGGAACACTCATGAGTAAGTCATTCCAATAAATTCAGACTAGTTATTAGATCATCATTACATTGCCTGCTTATTAATTAAGTATTAAATGTACCTAGTCGTACTACATCTAGATTAAGAATACTTTCCCCTACTGAAATAATTAGGAACTTACATAATTAGGATGGCTGTTGTACACACTTTACAGTAGACAATTTATACTAAATGAGGCTCGCAAGTCTGGCAAAATTTGGATCTTTCTTCTACTTTTTCCCCCTGGTTTATTGCCCGTTGTTTTGTAAGTTTATGTAACTAAATATTATACTGCTATATATAATAAATTGTTTGTCTCTCTGTCTCTCGTAGGCAGTTTGGGAATAAACAATTTATTAATTATAAGATTACCACTTAAGTCAATAGTTGCCGCAATTTTTTATAAATGAATTAGTAATGACTGTTTTCATTTACCCTTGCAACTCGTACCTAATCATGCAGCGCTAAATTGCGGTTGAATTGCATCAATGAAACTGAAACCCAAACGGAAAAAAACGCGGAAGAGATGGAGGAAAAACTGAATAAGTGGAAGAATTTAAACTTAAAAGCCAACTGGTGTGAGGCAGTTCTGGAGGGGAAGTACCAAAGTTTATTGCAAACTGTCATTTTACTCGAACCGAGAACAACGTTCAATAACATACTCGGTACCCACACAAATATTCGTTTAAAATTAATGGCGTTAGTTTCCGCAAACTTGTTAGCTTTCGTTTTCAGTTCTGGTGATGCTTATTTGACGAGTACTAAAATGATGTGTTTGTGCAGACTTCTTCCCGGTTCTCACGACAATTAAGGAAACGTGGAGTCTCACAACGGGAGTTTATAAATTGACCGAGGACGAGTATAAAACTGAGAAAGGGAAAGATGATTCGACGCCAGTGATGTCACGAATTTATGGATTCACATATAATTGTCAGTTTTCACTACGGATTATTAATTACTCTTA
>JAAXYX010004201.1:0-12770 GCA_036851915.1 Ptenothrix huangshanensis
TTGAAAATTTTGTTTTTTCTGAAAGAGAAACTGAAATGCCTAAATATGCTAAAATGAATGACTTTTACGCGTTTTTTGGCTATGTACCTACGTTGCAAAGGTTTTGTTTGCGGGGATGCACAGTTGCGGCTTAAAGAAATAGCAACCAAGGGCGCATTTGGCTATTTGAAAACGATTATTTTAAATATTTTGTCTGCCGCATTAATCAGCAGTGTTCCATGCAATTGGTTTAAACAAGCTCAATCGAAAATGTTCTTTTGGCGTGCAGTATTGTTTGGATAGTTTCATCAGTTTTATGTGCCATGTTTGAAAACGGGAAAAATCAGCAAGCAGCCAACTCTACCTGTGAGTGTTGATTGCACTGTTGTAACACTGACTTCATTGCGTAGGAACCTTTCCTATTATAGTTACAGTGAAAATATTAGAAATTAGGATACAGCAAAACTATTTTACCGGGTTGAAATCTGGTGGGCAAGGAAATGGAGGCAAGCTAATAAATAGTAACGCCTTGTGCTACAAACATAACTTATTTGCTTTCAGCCACACGCTCTTCTTTAATTATTCCGGATTGGGGATGAGTGGTCGGAGTGTTGGATGTTAATTATGAAATAGAAGACAGCAAGCGGGAGGCGAGAGTCACAGATCTTCGCATCCAACTGAAACACTTCTATTCTTTAATCTTGTGGCTTAGGAACCCCACATATCTAGACGTGGGCTGCCACTCTTCGCACATCACTTAATACCCACCACCACCACCACGCAACCCTCTTGGTTTGCGTTGTGGTTGTTGTGCATTATTTATGCGGGTACAAATTTTTAAGGCTTCTCAAGTTCATGGGATCTTAAAGATATCCCGTCCCAAGCGTAGTGGTTCGAGCTGGCGGAACTGATCGTGAATCATGAATGCACAAGCACACGGATACGTACTCTAATACTCTAATACTATGTATTTTTATGATTCAAATGCGCGGGTTTACTGAAGTCAGTTTTCATTGAAGATTGTCGGACTACTTTTAAGCAGCAGCTATATATAGTCCCGTGTTCATATTATTAGAAATCTCGCTCGATGAATGCATATGAAATGTGTGAATTATGACTACACTTAATAAGCCACAAATAGGATATACAAGATGTTAGCAACTGAGAGAAGCCCACCAGAATCTTGCACAGATTGTATAAATAAGTTTTGTCTGCTGACATCATTCTGTTATTTTGCTTACTATGCAAAGTGTTGGGTCTTGCACTGAAAAGAATTTCTTACCTCTACATCCTACTTTTAATAATTAGAACAGGAAGATATGATATTGAAAATCAGCTGCAAGTAAGGAGTTAGCAGATGTTTCCTAACTATTGCTAATTCTCATGCTTAACATCGTCGTACTGGATGCTAAGGCAGTTGGAAAATGTGACAGAAGTACATTGTAGTTGTACTTTAACCCATACATACCATCGAGTACTTTTGAAGACAATGTCGGTTTAAAGTCCTAACGCCTTCGTAGTAAAGACAGTGGGCAAAGTGTACAAAACAGACTAAGACATCATCATTTGTTAATTCCCCGTCGCCCCATTGTCGCGTTACTTGAGTGCAAAGTGTGTTTCATTTTCTCCATAAAAGTACAAACTATGAAGTTTGCACAAAATAATCTCAGACAAGTAGGATGGATTGACATCACAGCGAGACAGAGACTATACTAACGAATTTAATGATCTACAATTAATGCCTTTGCAATTCGACCTTCTCTTAGCGAGGGCCGCTCTCATCAGTCAAATGAAATATCTGACTTGTTAGGCGAAAATTTGGATAAGATATAAAATATTGTATTAATATGGACATTGGTATTTTAGATCAGCGTGTGCGTGCTTATAGATCTGTAGGTATTTGTTATGTGTAGGTCAGCTGGCGCCGAGAATGGGGAAATTCTTTCAGCATTGTGTCATTCGTACTTGGAGTTACTGCACTTCCCATCATACTCAGTACAAATTCAAGCCCACCAGTGTCCTACGTGGGCTAATCAAACATTTTCGATCCTTTCGTCACATAGTTTCTTTATTTTTGTTAACGTTTCAATTAGATACATATCTGATTAATACTCTTTCCAATTTAAATTAATTATTATGTGCATGCAATCATGCGATGGCAATTATTTCTTGTCATTAGGCATTCGACGAAAAATATGCAAATTACTTTAAACAATTAATTTAATTGATGGGAGGCTTAAAATGCTTTTTTCTCCACAAGTTTAAACGAGGAAACCCTACGCATACGCTACACAATTTTCACCTCGAGCACGTATAATAATTATTCAGCAAATTGAAAGTTGGGTACTCTGAAACTGATCGATCACAGACCAGTAATTCAAATTCGTTTTTGATTTATGTGAGCGACAGTGTTTTACTTTTTACTTTTCAATTTAAAAGATGAGTATGATAGATTAAACGTATGGCAGAATGAATGTCTCAATATGAACAACAAAATGCAAATAAGACGGTCAACAAAAGCAGGCAGCAACAGGAAAATGATAGTATTTTCGTTTAAAGTATAAAATGTTATATTTTATTTATTGAAAATCTTGTCAAGTTGTTATACTTAATGTACAGAAATGTCATTTAACGTAAGAACTTCACGCGTAACAAAATATTTAACGTGCTCATCATAATTTTAACTAAAACAGTACTTTCAGCTCTTTCGGGCTTTTTGTTCCATTAATGGTACTTACAAAATACTAGTTTTTCCGACAGGAAATCCTCAATATATGATTCAAGCCCGACAAGGCAATATTCCTTAAGAGTCTGCATTAAATTCAATACTTAAAATAATTGCTCTGAAAAATTATATCTGGCTGATTCGTGGCCAGGCTAATATATCATGTAAGTTTTTCAAAATATACTATCGCGTATCTTTACTTAAAAAGCATCTATAAGTAAGCTTCTAGAAAAACTTTCTTTAAAAATCCCTTCGTCTTGTACATACAAATGTCGCGTATAAATTTATCTTGCAGTTAAGCTGGGGGGAGCATACAATGCACAATAACAAATTTGGCCAATCAAAAATATAAATGTTATTATTTTATAAAACGAAATTTATTTGTTTTGTATAAAAAACTAATTCAAGATATCATTATAATATTTTGTATACACAAGGTGGAATTAAATTGGAAAATATGTATTGACAATAATATGATTATGTTTATGAAGATCCTTGACGTGACGGTTGTTGTTGTCCAGCTGGCTGATCCTCGTAGTTATCGTAGTAGTAGTAATCATCTGACTTGCTGGCATCAGTCGATGGCTTGGGAGCCTCAGTCGTTGGAGCTGGCCTTTAAATTCAATCAAAGATAACATTAGTAGCACAAATCTATTTTATCCTGATCAGTCAATGCATTAATAAGTTAGTCCCTAGTTTACGAAATGTGTTCTTTTTCTTGTCATCAAACTTTGAAAGCATTAATGAAGTAGCTTTGTGATTTATTTTTGTATTTATATATATATATATACCTTTGGGTAGTGGCTGGTGCTGGTCGTGAAGGTTGGTTATTTCTAACTCGTTCACGTTGAGTACTTTGGAGACGGGATCCACTTTGTTGAGACTGAGCTGCTTGCTGTTGTTGTGGGGCTGGAGTTTCGATCTTTTGAACCTTCTTCCGGATAGTGGGTTTGTTAGTGACAGCATAAGAATTGCTTCCTTGATCGCTTCCGGTCAATCCCAACAAAAGCTCGCTCTTCTTCAATCCCTTCAAGTCATCTCCATAGTAGTTTTCACAACCATCAACACCCTCTGGGTCGGTACATTGACCACTGAATTCATCAGCTCCGATTTTGTAGACGGTACCAATTGGGCATCCGTATTCTCTTGGGCTGTTGTCAAGGCACACATAGTATTTACGGCAATCTTCTGGGTGAGCGTGACGAGAGAAAGTTCCGGGGTTTGGGTTATCAGCAGCATTGGGGCACTTAAATCCTCCGGCAGTTTCTGCAATTACAAATCATTATCTCCATTGAAAACACACAGATTATAAGACTCACATTAACAATTTTATAAAGGTTCAATAGAGGAAAACAGTTTTAATCATTTCATACTCCATAAAATGATTATTTTATTATAGATTGAATATTTGTAACAGTGTCTATATTTGGCATTGGCACACCATGTAGTATATAGCATGAGATAAGAAACAACTAATAATTAAGTAATTCCAATTTCGCGGATGATCAGTAGAGCATAGAGAGAAAAACAGCGATACAACATTCAATAATTGGGAGAAATTGAGAGTGATTAATTAATTGCAAATTCAAGGGTGTTGTTTTTCTCCCTTCACTTACTAATTACACCGGCTAATTACACTTTAACATTATCAAGAACTGCGCAGCAGACTTGTATCGATATGTACCTTCGGGAGATATTAATCGCTAGCTGTTGAGAAACTATAATTAAATCGACACTTTTTGTGCTAATTATGTAGCACACAAACAATAATTACTGATACATCCAATATCCCGGAAGAAACCGGAGACACAAAAATTATATGTAGCTGACTAAGAAATGAAAGTCAGAATCATAACAGCAACAATAAAAACTGTAATTATTATGTGGAGTTCATGTTCTAGGTTAATTGATTTTAAATTATCACCACAACCAGCAAGAGGATAGAATAAACTCAGATTAGTTGTTTCTGCACTCATTTGAGGTCGCCAACTTTAAAACGTAAGTTAAGTATACGTCTACTCCAATTTTTCTTGAGATGGGAAAACGTTACCCTACGCACTCAAAATAAATAAGTGCCTCACTCGTGATTTAATTACCTGTCACTTTGCATTCTGGAACTTGGTCAGCCCACATGCAGACACGGGCTTCACGGTCGTAAGCGAGACCAGGAGCACAAGTGTACTTGTTAGACTCTCCGTTCCAGCAGCTCCAGAAAACGTCGCAACGTTCCTCATCTGAGAAGATACCATAGAGTCGGGGGCAGTTGGCACTGCTGATTGGTGGTTCCAACTCGGAACGGGCTCCACAGTCGACATTGTGAAGGTAGTCACAGTTCTCAGTCAAAAATTTGGGGTCACTCGAGTCAAAAGCGAGACCATTTCCACACGTCTTCAATTCTGCTTCGTTGTTTTCGCATTTCCAATATTTATCGCAAGATCTGCTGTGAGGGTAGAAACCATACTCATGGGGGCATTTGAAAGCTTCCTGAGCATAGACTGAAAATGAAAAAAAAAATAATTATGAAACTAATTGCTAATGTTACATGATGCGACAAACCATTCATTACGCAATAAATTTCTCCTGATTAGCATTTGACTTGGTAGTTCGAGCTCCCTATTTCACGATAGTCATTACACTCACACAGTTCAGTTCTTAGTCATCCATACCACACCACCTAATTGTAAACTTCAACCAACCTCAATAAATTGCCATTTGTCTTTTTAATAATATGACTATGTGTTACTACATAGGGTGTCTAGCGTAAGCGTCAGCGAAAACGTACTATTTACTCGCGGTAACTCAGTTTGTCAAAGATTTCCACATGGTGTGCAATAAGAAATACCTTAACCGCAGGGTAAACTATGAGAGAGACACACCCTGTCGTCAGTGGGATTTTAATGGCAGCCACCAAATAATATGAAAATCAATAAGCGTCTCTACGCGTCACTCCCTAGCATTCTTACCTTCCCGTTCTCAGTACTTTACATGAATCTATTTAGATCTCGGTGGAGTTACTACATACCTACATATTACCTTTCCAATTTTACACATCACTCCAATTTTATTTTCCACTCAGGCATACAGGATCAGAGTGGAGTTGAAGAGGAAGTCTTAATTCCACCCATATGTCATCCCATGAATTTCCCTTTTAATTCTACGGGATGCAAACTATCCTCCACTCGTGGCACAGATCTACTTTTTTCTGCTATAAATTTTTGCTGTAGCCACCTGCCCTGTCTATTCTGAAGATAATAATTTAAGAGGTCTTTATCTATTATGTCAGTAATTGCAGGGCACAGACAATGGTCAGAGGGAACACGGAGCACTCTCTTTATTATATAGTACATAATATAATTGCTCGTAGTACAACTAGTGGTGGGATGTTACATATATTCGACGTGTTAAATTCTACACCCTGTCATAGTACATTCAAAATTGTCATAACCTCAACAAGGAAGACGCTGGCTATGGGATTTGAAGTGCGGAAATCAAATGGCACACGTTGTAAAGCTGTAAAATTATCCTGCCTCATATGGAAAAGTAGCCGCTGTGTAAAAGTCACACAATTACTATTCTTTTTTAATCTGAGTCGAATACATTTTCTTAATTTTTAGGACTTTGTGCGTGCATTTTAATGACTCTATATAATCCCATAGGCTACTACAGCACCGTACATGTATGATTAAGCCATAATATCATTCCGATCAGATCATAATAAAATGTAATAGCATCATAGCACATTTAAATGCATCCGGAATCTCAACAAATGAGTTGGCTCGAGTTTGTGAGCATGGAATTCTCACGTCGGCAGAGAAACTTTTTTAAAAACTCACTGGCACACCATTGTAAATATCGACCAAAGTGCATTTTGGAAACTGGCTACTAACCCAATTTAAACTGTACTGAGAGTATACCACACTGCTTCCGCTAACGTTCTAGTTCCTTTAAAAGCGTATTCAACATTGCATACTGATTACAGGCCCTCGGGAAGAAAATTTTGTATGAACAATCTGTGCTTGGTGCTTTGACTCCATAAGTAGCCATTGGTTGTAATTGGTAATAATATACCTACATGCAAATGCACTGATGGATGTGTCATAATACTTTTCCTTTACTCCACCCTCTCTCTGTCTTTCTAATTCTAGATATTGTGCAATATTTGTTGGCATTCCTAAACATCTTGTCCTACTCTTGCTATTCAACTCATTCGACTGATCACACGAGCTCAGATCTATAGGTAGTTTTGACATTGTGACAAAAGCAGAGAACTCAACCCAGTTTGACTGAATTTTCAAGTATAAAACAAAGTGCAGCTAATTAAATTATTTCTCGACATTGTCAAAAATATTTGCAGTTTGACGTCGTCAATGCAGACATCTCAAATGAATGAATGACTTCATAAACTTGATTGGGTACATAATAGTGGTGGCACAGATTGAGTAAAGAATTTGTAACAAAGCTAACCGGTTCCTCAGGGTTGACTGGCAGAATTTTCGTAATAATCATACTGGTCGACAGACCACCACCAACAACAAGAGGTTTTTGCCTCTCAACATATTAATTATATTTGTGGCGTGTGTATCTTTGCAATTTTCGAACACAAACAAAGCATAACTTTTGGCTATGAATATTGATGTTCAATCTTGTTCGAGTTGAGATCCCATAGCAGGAGCAACTTCGCAGTTTTAAATTTACAAACAATAATACTTTTAAAGTAATGCAATTATCGTCTCCCATTTAAAGTGTAGTAACATACTCGTGCTCATATATTTGTTAACTATGAAGGCAATCTTGTAAGTATTCATGTGTGAGCAAGACAAACTGACAGAAAGTAGGTACATGTGCACATATAAGACCAAAGTTGTGATATGTGATCTGAACAAAACAATGCAAGTGAAAGTAAATGGATCCAACCTAAATCTTTTCATTGGCCAGGAATGAATTGGCTCAGTCGGCAAGTGTTTTCAAATTCTGTTTACCCACGCTACAGTGCTGTAATAGTCTACCGTACTACCTACTTACAGAGAAGGTAAAAGGTGCCTAATTTTCAAGGCATAAATCCGATTATTGTTTACACTAATCGTAAGTGCAATGTTTACGGTTCAGTTCAAACAATTCAAGCTTATGGTTCAATCAACAGCAAATTTTATTTCTCTCTGCAATGTGTGTATCGGTGAGAATGGGTTACTGCTGCTGTAGACCTAATTGGAAAAGTTTTTTTTACAGTTTTCTTGTCACCATAAAACTAGATAAACGGTCATACAGAAATCGAAATTTTCCTCATGTCCTTGAAGTGTTCAGAAAGCAAAATAGAAAAAAAGATTTCAAATGGAGTGATAAATAAGCCGGCCGGTAAAATCGACCTAGATCTAAAGACTGAATGACCGTATCTCTTTCTGTCTCTGTATATCTAGACGTGTACATCAAAGCACATGCTCAAATCATTCGACCGCTTTTAACATGTCTTCCGTTTTAACTGAGCTTGTAGTCTCGGCAATATATTTCTTCATGGGTCACGTTAAACCTTAAAATTAAATTTACTCTACTGCTGAGCATGAATGTTCTGCATGCTTTATTCTGTGAGGAGACATGTGGTAGGAAAACCAATATCGAGATGGGCTTTGGCAATTAGCTGTAAACAATGACTCAGTGACATGCCTAGGCATTTAAGATCAAAATAAGTTTGCCATGAATGGAGCCATATACAGTCACCTACGCTTATGATTAGCTTTTGTCTTCGTGTGATTTGGCCCAAGCAAAAAACGCAAAAGAGAACGGATGAATACAGATTTGGTCCATTTCTAGATTCTAGTTTAGTTTCTGCACGTTCCGACTTTGTCAAAAATGTAATGCTTCAGAGCACAAGGTTTTCTGCGTTTCTACGAACGACGAAACACCTTTCCTACATGGGAATCTGAACACAAGATAAACAGAAATAAGAAACGACAGTATCTTTCCATTTGGAAGTTTAATAAAATTTCCAAATTTAGGGGGCACTGTAGAAAACCACACAATTAAGCATAAAAGTGTCGACCATTTTTCCGTTCAAGGGGGCCTTAGAGTCTAACGGTGTATACATATGTATGCACACATCTATAATTATACGTACCTACTACCTAGGTTTCCGCTCTCAAGCAAAGAAGGCTATGAACGCCAGAGTAATAAAGAGTGGGATAGATTTCAAATGTTTTGATTGCATTTTAGTTCCCAAAACCTTGAAATGAGCGGAAAGGAGACTACTTTCATTTATTTTTATATGAATGCTGAAATTAAATTTTCCCTTCCTAAATTTAAAAGCTTTTTTTCTGCCTTTCCTCCGCTGCTAGTAGGTTTCGAGTACCTAAGTACACAAACTTGGTGCTTGACGTTTGCCTTAAATAAAGTCTTAAGACCATTTTGAGCTTGGCAAATATTTTGACAAAGAGTTTTCGATTTAATACACAATCGATATAGTTTCCAATTCCAACAATTGAGATCAGTGGGCTTGAAAGAAAATGATTTCTTATGGTTAGTGATACGACAGTGACGGTCTCAATAATTCCCTATCTGTTCCTAATTTATCATGCAAACTTTCATTCTCCCAGTTTGAGATTGTACGGGGCTAGTACGTATATACCTGTTCGCCAGAAGTAGCTGTATGTACACTGCAATTATATGGCAGTAGGGCCATTAGCCAATTCATTGCCGAATATATCAATCTACCCTGCGCTATTATTATGTTTATAACAAACAAATCCCAAAACTCCATATTTCATTTATCTCCGCAGATCATCTTATACCTTCTCGCAGTTTCAATTTGTTGAACATGCAGTCGCTTGTATCTGTAGGGGAAAAGTCAACCATGCATTATCCGCTTTACTACCTACCTATACCTTCACGTCTTTGATATTATATATGCATGGGCCTGGAATATGCTAGAAAGAAACTACACAGACTCGTGTTTAGATATGCGGCATCACTGCCTTATTTATACTGCACTATTAAAGGCAAAGGCATTTTGTTGGGAGGTATATAGGTATACAATACGTACCGATATATCTGTCGAAGATTCACCTTGCACAAAGCATACAAATGTAGTTTAATGTGCTAGTCAGGAGATCTAGGATTTAAAGTAAGGTACACTGATCATTGAAGAAACGTACCGCAGACGAGATTTAATTATGTTTCGATAAGCATTTCACGCAAGGAGGTCGGTTATTTTTTAATTACTTTTCGTGCAGAGCATCGATGTTTTTTGGGTGATTGTTTAATACTACGGCAGAGCTAAATAACAATCAAACATGCACCTGCAATCTCGTCTTAAAATTGAGCCCTCGCTTTAGCACTTATAGATCATGTTTTCGTGGTCCGAGCCTACTCGTATTCCCTTGCCGTGATATCTTGATCAGTATTGTTTTACTGCATGACAGCGTATGTCATTCTATATTTGATGTTTATATTAAGCTGCTCTTTATTTATTCCCAACGAAAAATGCATTAGCCTCTATCGCAGTCTCAGCTAATCATACTTCTTGCTTGTAGGAATCACAAGCGTTTCAAAAGAAGAATTAAAATGCTTTGGACTTTTGGGTGTGGCACGGAAAGATCGAAGGAATCTTCTACGCTATGAGAAGAAAATTATTTGATTTTTCCATAATGATCTTAATCAGACAATGTGCCAAGACAATTTCGTGTCCACTCATGTATTTGTTTTAATTCCTACTTGAGGAATACCTTTTTTCCTTGCACCGCAAGGTGTTTTTGTGTTACAATAGTATAGTGCTAAACTCGAGTTTCCTACACCTATGAGATGCAATATTTTTTGCAGTGATTTCACAGTGACTGCAATACATACATCTGACGCTACAATGTTAAAATTGAGAGATTAATCTAAACAAAGTATTTAACCAAGCACTGGTGTTTTTAGGGGCGTCAATGCATCCTGTGCAATTGGAGGTGAAAATGCCTACAATGCAACTTTCGTAGTAAAAAAAGGAGCGATAATAATAATAATCCTAGCATCTTCGAGCATGCATAAGAATATAATTCATATACAGAAAGGAAACATCTGGCACGGAACGAAGCAACATAGTGTGAATGAAAATAAGATTACCAAGGAAGATGATCCCATTCAACAAGTCGTTTATAGTTGCATGCGTTTATCTTTTTGGTTGGCACTCTCTCCTTATGACGAGACTGATCTCAAAACCAATTAATTTTGAATATTATTTGTAAAGCTGTTGAGCATGCTTGAATATGCATATCTAACACAGTAAATTTCTCATTGTCAAATCGAGAATCTTGGAAAGTTTTGTCAATCTTTTCCTACTTGTGCTTTCCTCTTAATTTTAATTTGACTGTCATGCTAACTGTTTAATACATCAAATGTGTAAATCGTTGTTATAGTTAGCGGAGTGCAACGGAGTTGCATACAAGCGTCAAAAGAATATAACAAGGAACACTTTTGAGGGTTTGCATCTTTATACGCTCCTTTAATAAATAATGATGTTGACACTCATACAATTACATGCAGGAAAAGGGGCAAAATTAACACTGACGTGTTATATACAAAAGTAAGAAAAAACTACTTTAAGGGTTCAACATAAAAATGGGAAACACGGAAAAGTTTCAAAATGTCTCTTACCACACTGAACAACAAGCGCGAGGGCAATGAGAGCCTTATACATTTTTTATCCGTTTGTTTTCTGAAGACGTCGTATTCACTTGAAATCGCTTTCTGAAATAAGAATATCAAATATGAAATCCCGGGTAAGAGCTCACAAAAATCACAACAAGAAATAATTTTTTTTAGTGGTAAACAATTGTGTGCGAAGGCTACACCGACCACGCGTGTAGCAAGTGAAACAGATAAAACAGAACTGAAGGAACTAAAATACTGACTGCCGTACTAAATATAAATGATATGAGAATAAAAAATGAATTGCCTTTTCTTCGTTGATTGTTTGTGTGGTTGGATGTTGTTGTATATTCTCCTCTTGCTGCTGGCGAAGAATATGAAAACTTTCTCAAACCGTTACAATAAGTAAACTGACCGATTTCTATCGTCGACCTAAGCTTTATACCCTTTCCACTTCTTAAGTAGAGTCAATGCGAAGTAAAGGAGGAGGTAGTCCACACTCCTGACCGCCTGGCTCAGTACACGCGATTGTTCCTTCACTTTTCCACATCATAATACTTACTATTCCTTTAAGTGCGAGTCGCGAATAAATGTCTCTCATGATAATATTATCTATTCCATATTCCATCCCATGAGGTGTGAGTGTGAGTGCCTGTATGCTTGTCACTATAGACTTATGTACTCACTTCATACTTAATCATGCTGTGTATCACTGAAACAAAGCAAATGACCAGTATGATGCATTGTTAACGAATTTTTTGGGTACTCACCCATTCCGTCTACCTATAAGATCATTGTAATTATTATTGCAATAATTTTTTTGCATTGCGAATGAGTGAATATTATGTGGTATCATCTGCTCCCAAATATTCGATTATACAATCACATAAACAGCCCTCGTCATTATTATTGCGGTCAACTTTAGGAAATTTAAGCTTATTCATCTTGCTTATTCATGATGGCTTTGAATCACTTTATTGTTTTCAGACATGATTGTCCGTTTACCTTTACTTGCCTGATATGACTCAAATTACTATTCTTACTCTTAAAATTCCTAGTCAGAGTATATGATTATGACTTATTGCTAATTAGAAAAGAAACAAGTGTTTAAGTGCCCACATTACGGAAAATAGTGTGGAGGAATGGAAAAACTATTTGAAACGTGAATAATAAATATCAGCTAACTTCCATTGACTGTTCTTGTACACTTGAGGCTACTATGGAGGTAAGGGAACGTGCATAAATCACGAATGCACTTTTAGGAGGTAGAAGAGACAGCCGGTTCTAATGCGTGACTATCCCATGTCAAATTATTTATTTGTAGGGGGATTTTTCCACAAAAAAGAATTTATAATTTATAAACGTTGTCTGAGACATATCATGTATGCCCACTTGCAATTTCAGACTTGTTACACTTTTCACCTGAGACGCTTAAAACAGTCATTACACA
>JAAXYX010004202.1:0-12770 GCA_036851915.1 Ptenothrix huangshanensis
GAAAGATAAATGAAAGAGTTGCACTGTAGATGACGAATAGTATTCTGGCTCAAACCGAAAACTCCTCTTGTCAGCCGCTCCTTTGACTTTCACCATTGAATTTCACCCACACATAGTCACAGTCACGGCACCTTTCAGTCAATAGAATTCCTTGCGAAACCACTTCCTTCTCTTTATGATCTGTAACTGGAATCGAAGCGACCGACTGTGAAGCGTAAATACTTCGAGTCTACCGAGACTGGCAAAACTCCTCAAGCTGGTGTTCCAAATGTGTGGCTTTAATGGGTGAGCAACATAAGGACTAGGTATATTTCATCATTTTTCTTATCTCGTCGTCATTTTCATTACTATTACGGGCTCCAATATGTACTTACTATATACCAGATACTATTCCTATACTACATGCCTGTACCTATACCCGTGCAATAGGCGTACACATAGATCATTGAAATAGCGCGCATTAGAAAAGTTCCATTAGCTCAAAGGTATGCCTACTTGACTTGTGTCTTGTTCAACCGATGCAAGATTGAAAACATTTATTCAGCACAACATTAAGTCTTGGAGGCATTTAACATATACTTGTGGATACACAACCGTAGAAGACTAGCGTTTGAATTCTGAGAATAAACGCTCAGTACTATATGGTATTGCCTCGGGCTAAGTGGTTTAGTGTTTGTTCCCAGTTTCAAGTATTCCGTTCGTTGCCAAAGAACACAGAGAATGCAGTTGGGATTTTGAGATTACTGCACTGTTGACAAATGACAAGGTTCACAATGATCCATGCATTATTAAAAATGATTTTGAAGTAGTATGCTCGAAGCTTACATAAAAAATAACTACGCCGTCAGAAATTCACGGAAATGTTTCCTTATCGTTTTCATCAATTTGATTTAAAAATTGGCAAGAGAGTGATAACAGAAATGCTGATCCTCATCCTCATTCTCATCCCGATCGTAATGTAATGGTCTGATTCCCAGAAATCTGAATCCGGATCGGAGTAATATGCACAGCTCAATAAATAGAAATATAAAAGAGGCATAACTGTTTAGAGAAGCGTTTTCCCTTTCTTTCCTCTTCTCACTTGACTTTGTTTTGTAGGCACTTCTCCATACGGAGAAAGAGAGATGAAATTACTTGCTTGAGTAATTTACAAAGTAATTCATCTTGTTTGGATTTAGATGTGTGATAAAAAATCCCGTAAACCGTCAAGTCGTTAGAGATTAGGAGGTAGAAGGCAAGTTGACTGTAGCCACAGAGCATCACTTGTAACCATTGCTATGTGTCTATATGTACCTCTATCTGTATCCATATCGGTGACTGTGGAGCTTTTATCGTTAGTCCGTAGGAGGACATGATTATTTATTAAGCCAAGTTAGCATTAACATCATGCTTGCAATCATAATCAAATATCGAATACACTTACGACGTCCGTACATATTCCCTAAGCCAAGTCAAGTCATATCGAGTCGAGTTGAGTCAAGTCAAGTTAATTCGAGTGTGGGCCGAATCAAATCAACATCTAAAAATAAATGAGTTTTATTTTCCGAAGCAAATCTAGATCTTAGATTAGACATGTACAAAACCTGGTTTGTGGCTTTGGCTAGAGTCATTTTGATTTCTGGTTTAGTCACATTACCCTGGGTAAGCAGAGAAACAACTTAAGGTTCGGCACACTTTTGATTTCTAAATGGAATCACAGTGCAATTGGAATATGCAATTTGTTCCCGAAGCCAATGACTAGTGGCTGACAGACTGCAGACGTGGTTTTCAACTTACATTATTTTTGGTCGACTACATACACATACCTATGCCGACACATGTTATTTATTTTGCAGTTTAATTCCAGCTGCATTTCTACTGTCTGTGTAATATATTATAAATTTGTACTTATTTCTCTTGATTCACAACCAGGTACTCCCCATTTTAATTTATATACCGTGGTACGGTATCATCAAATATTACTGGGACTACACGCAGACTGCTGTATGAGGATTGCACTGATAAATACACGTTATACAGTAAGGTTTTTAATTTTGATCGCATGTTTGGAATTTGTAATCTTAATGGTGATTATATTAGGTATATCTTTTTGGGTATAATTATAAGAGTAGACTAGACACGCAAGTTATTTTTAGGTCATAATATTTTGATGCTCATATTAATTCATTCTCGAAGTAAACAAAATGTCAACTACAGCCTGATTTATTTACGGTTTCTACTTCTGCATGTCTTTTAGTCGCTCTGCGAAAATACATGTATAAGAATGTAGGGGCCGTGACGAAATACAAAGCGTAGTTCAATCAGTTCAACAATTATCCCATTACTCCAATGCTGCATTCGCAGCTAATCAAATTATGTAGGGGAAGAAATGCGGCACAGTAGGAATGGGTTCAAAATATATAGGGATGGAAAAAATAATCAATTTGAATGCCGTCACTGTCACCTCTGTGCTCTTAGTTTGGTTCCAAAGAAGAACAAGAAATGCATTGGGAATCTCTGGAAATTCAGGATTCAATTGCCACCTCTGCAAGAGTTGCTTCAATGAATGTACTTTATTCTCTGAAAAATATGAATGGAATATCTTTTTGCAGACAATTCACAATTCAGTTTTAGGTAGGAAACGGCACAGTGCTTACAGAATTTTATTGACGGGGAAAGGGTCTGAATCGTTTGCTTGTTATAGATTTAAAGTATGTGCAAACATTTAACAACGTTTTAAAACAAGTGTACCTTAATAACCTTAGCTCAATTTCACAATTTTTTTTATGAAATATAGTTTGTTTTTATCCAAAAAGGGGTTTAAATTCGAATAAAATGTAGGTTCTAGAATTAGAATTTTTTCAAAAAGTTCAAAACATTACGTTCATAGATTTTCAAAAATTACGAAAAAGGAAAATTAGTTCTATTTGCCAAATGTGCAGAAAAGAAAAATTTAACTTCTTCAAATAGTGCAAAAACTGAAATTCAGCTTTTTCAAAAAATTAAAAAAAAAATCGAATTTTTCAAAAACTACGGAAAAGAATAATAAGACGTTTTTAAAAGGTTCAAAAAATTATAATTTACTTTTTAAAAACTGCATAAGATTGAGGAAGTATAATTATACGAAGTCCTAAACCAGGCAATTGCTTTCAATCTTGAATATAAGGAAAACGAATAGATAGGCATAGATACATATGTACATACCTATATACACATTTATCGATTGTTTTGCAAGTAAAACTATTGAAGCCTTCCCTCGTGAGAGTTTTTCCGTATGCAAAATAAAGAAGTGATTCTCTTGTGCTTTTGAACAATCAATGATTTGCTTAAACTCAATGTGAAATCTTGAAAAAGATGGATGATCTTTCGTTACTTTTCGATGGAAAATCTCTACTATTTGTGCCTAGACGAACGAGGAGCAAATGTGAGTTCAAAATAGCATTTTGACCCAAAAGATTTTCAATCATATCTTCAAGAAACAATCTCCGAGAGTCTTACGATTAATCTGGCGTCATCTTTACCTGTTCATGCCATGCTCTTGAATCTGTAACAAACTAGCCAATGTACTACAAGAAGAATGAACTAAGCAAACTATTTTAGTACCGAGTTAACAATTGTAGTTAAGCTTATGTTGAAAATGATAAAATTTGTCTCTAGAATTTAAATACAATTTTTCCGTTGTGTTTTGCACCCTATCTATTGACATCAGTGAATTAATACTCATGACTGTTAGTGAACTTCTTCCATTTTGTATTTTAAATTTCCTAAGTGGATTCAAGTTCAAAGAAAAGGAAAAAGTTCCTGGACTCAAAACTTGGTAGACTCGTAGCATCCTGCATTATTTATTTGCTCGACGCAAGTTTACTGATGATCCCAGTAGTTCCTTGTAAAGTTTCTCGAAACTAAATTCATTTTGTAAATTCCGAACTTCAATTTATTTAGTAGTAAGAACCAACAGGTTAGGTAAGTCTTGGCAATTTTTTCATTTCCCGGAACATTTCTGAACGCCACACGAGTGACAAGACGGAAATCTTCGTCTATCCAGTTTCACTGGCAACTGGCAGCCAGAACCAACGTTACTTCTGACATCATTTTGTGGTGCATCAAGCAGGAGTAGGATGCTTTGATTTTTCTTCGAATGTCAGTTACACCGACTTGGAAATTTGCAGCCTATTCTTCCTTAATAAGTACTGCAATCTTCCGCAGCACAATATGCTTCCTGGGTACTCCACTTTTCTTCCCTCTTCCCGTCGTTTTCATTCCAAGAAGATAAGAATTCATTTTCAGTGTTTTGATTCTTTATAGACGGCTAACGTACTTATATATATGATGTATATAACCCTATATATACCCCATGTGGGAAAATATTAGCTTGGCATTCATGTTATTCAATTACGTTTTTAGCTCTTCACGGTTCTTGTTAGTTGCGGTGAACTGGTAAAAGTCAAAGAGAGTGAGAAGTGTGCACATTCGACTTACATAAACCTCTACTCACATCTCATCGTCAGATCCAGTTTCGTTTTCATCTTCGCTTTCGAACGAAATTGCCGGGGGCATATCTACTGTTACTGTTTCTCTTACTCTCACTGTTGCTACAAGGCGGACAGACGTGTGTCAAAGCCAAAATCCGAAAACAAAAGCGTGCATTTAAGTAAGTACCGAGAGGTACATGATCCCCGAAGTTGATGCGGGATGTGGGAGTTGAGCATTCATCTCTCAACACAGCTTTGGCAGGAATGAAAAAATATGCATTGATGCTGGTTATGGTTCTAGTCTTTTTGGTACATATTGGCAATTTGCGACAGACACAATTAATCCCACGAGTGCTCCAATATGCATGTTTGCTTCTGTCTACATTCTAAACAAGACATGACAAAAACCACGTCACAATTTAATTCAAGAGTTTTATTTTATTTTTAATAACAGAGTCGAGCTTGAGTGTGCGGAATTTTCGATGACGTATGTGAGTCTGACTGGCACTGGTGTTAGTGTTTGAAAAATATTTCGGGAATTGCAGTAAAGATAAGAAGATTGAGAAAGCGAATCGTCACTCATCCGTGATCGTGATGGAGTTGGTGCTCAAAGGTGCTTAATATATTCATACAGTGGCTGTGACTATGGGGTCATAGTTCCTCAGAACTACGATATGATTACAGGCATACCTAACACGTCAGGTACATACATGAACCGCACTACTACAAACTATAATTCTTTAAAATTTATTCATTGTCCTAGCAATCTTATCTTAATCCACAGTACAGCCGTGGCAAAAGTAATAAATGGATTCTGAATTCAGAATTCCGGATTCTGAATTCTGATGCTGACGAATTCTTCATGAGACTAGCCAGAAATGTAAAGGCACTCAATCTAATTCATACAGCAGAGGCAGATAGATAGTATCTACATATAAAAATACTTTGAAGCCTTGCAGAGGAAAGCAAGTGAAACTGTGCTTATGATAAGACTGCGGAGATATCAATGCGAGTTAGTAGGAATATACAATACAAAATACATACAGAGGTACTCACATCCACATCTGCAAAGCAGTCGCGAATTCTTATTGGAATCCAAAAAGCAATTTGTAACTAACAACTTGAACGATGCGATAGTTGACATTTACTTTCCACTCCTAAATTCACTGTATAACATTATCAACTTGACTTAGGAGGAAAGGGTCCGATCCATTTACTTTTGACAGACCCGAATTTTTTTCCAAAATAATTTTAGCTCACAAGGTACAAAACTGCTTTAAGTTACACATGATTAGCATATCAAATTTTGCACTGTCCCACATTTTTGCAAGTTTTCGTTTTTTAAGAGCTTTCTTTGCCTACGTGGCTATTTTAATGTAAATAATGTAAAAACGGTTGCTTATACTTTCCAATATAGGCTCCTTGGAAAAAGCAGACTTTCAGAAAGTGAAATAGACTTTTTCAAAAGTGTCACATAAAAAACCAATTTTAAAAAAATTAAAGCAAAAAACAACTTTTAACTCACAAAATACGTTTTTTAAAAAAATAATAAAATCCAATGCAGTGAAAACTAAAATTCAAGAGATGTTTTTTAATGAAAAATCGTCAAAATTGGCTTTTAAAAATAGTTTTTAATCCAAGAAGGGGATCTTTTTAAAATTTTCAAATAGAGTAAAACTAAAAAACAGACTTTTTTAAAAAGATTAAGATAAAAAGTATTTTCAAACATTTTAAGTGTTCAATAAAAGAATGTAGGTATGCAGTTGTACCACCATAAAAATATAAAAATAAAAAATAGAATGAATTAAATAGCGAACAATAATATGCGGTTTATGCTTTAAAGCAATTTTTATTTCGCTGTTTCACTAACTGAATGATAAGGGGAAGTCTGTTTCAACAAAACGAGTAAGACCCTTTCCTAGTTCGTAGGAGCAAAACTCCTACGCCCTTTTATGTATGTTCCGATATGAAGCTACAAAGTATGAAGAAAGTTGTTCGTGTCCAGTGGGAAGTGAAAACTTTGGTTGACAGCCACATTAGCACTGCATTTTAAGTAGAACTTGTACACACAATGGTTTCAATCATACTGTGCATGTGTACTCTTCATGTTCCAATTTAAACGAAACCAAACAATCCTTACTCATGTAGACGTTGAATAAGCATTGCAGCATGGCTGAAGATCAAAATAATGGAACTCCCTCTTATCGTTGAAAGTCACAAGTCCATTAAGAATATTAGCCACGTATTCTTGGTCTATTTCATTCACATTCTCAGCTTGGAGATGGAAACCACAAAGCCATGACTTTCGTATATTTCTCCCACGCTCTCAATCCGGTTAAATAACATTGTCTACAGACGTGCTTCAATCTTGTATAGGTACCGGTACCTGAACCGGTAATTTATTCTTGACTTAATAATAAAAAGTACAAACACAAATCGCCCAAGCCTACCTTCGCTTCCTCGAATCCGGATAAGAATTAGAATTCCCAAACTTACGTCAGTCTTGAGAATGTGACAGTTTCGTTGCGCTGACGATAAAAATGACCCTGAACCCTAGAAGGTTCTTCGAAAGTTAACAAGTTGATATTTATTTATTTATATTTGTAACCTCCTCAATCATTTTTTACATCGCTTGGCATCGCATTTGACTTTGATTGGAATATGTGAATTGACTTTCATCGGTTCTGAGCAAACGCCTTGTACTAACTCATTCATCTCCACCTTTCAGAACTTACAGATCAACAATTTTCTCTGCTTACTATCCCCTTTTCTCACTAATGTTATTCTTATAAGACGCATGTGTAAACTTGAAAAAAATCACCATCTTATCTGACAAAGACCAAGTGGAAGCTTTTAAAGATTCAACGCTCAAGTCAAGTCAAGTTAAGTCAAGTCGAGTTCTGTTGAAAGCTTTTCATATCTACATGCAATTTCAAATGCATCCCACGTTTACCTTACACTTTCCACCTCCACTCAATTCTACACCAGCAATACATATACACACTTGATGTACATACATATACATATCTCAACCTTTTTGAGGAACGAGCGTCAAAGTCAAAGCATCTCGATTTAAGGAAGAGATGGATTTCTCACGCATCGAATGCACAAGTATGTGAGTATAAGCTACTCATTTAAATTTCAGGTCTTCTTTTTCCCTCACGCCTTCATTAAACACGCATAACATTATCCCATCAACTTTATTTTACCAAGATATCTTTTTGCATTACCCTTTGCATAATTTTAACGAAATAAAATTATGAAACCGCTGAAATTAATTTGAAAAAAGGCCCCAGAGAGAAGTTAAAAAATATCAGGAATTTTGCGGTTTGCGTTGAAGAATGCTCGTAGATAATTTGATAAATTGCCTTTGAGCACGGTCCTATACTCTACATAAAATTACCTTTGAGATGTACGTAAACTCTTTGTATCTACAGAAACTGTTGATGCTATCAATACTAGATGCGGGAGTAGGAGCAATAAATGTATAAATACATGAATGCTGAGAAATTGTGTCTTATCGTAGTGCAAAATTCAAAGACCCCATTGAAAAAGAGGAAGGAAAGATGAAACAAGTTTCTGCTCCAGGAGCATCACTAGGATATCTGTAAATGATGGGTGGCAAAGCGATGGAATGTGGATGCAATGGTTATGGTTTATCTCCAAAGCATTCTTTCCCTTTTCTATTTTTCTGCATACAGATATTCCATAACATATCTATATGCTTTGATCTCAGATCTATGGTATTGCTTGCATGCCACGGTTGACAGGTTAAGATTTCAAGATACTTCTTCCGTACAACCTTTTCAGCTTTCTATACACCTAGGATCGACGATGCTCTGCAATGCAATGGTATCTTTTGTCCTCTTAAGAAATTATTTGTCCCTCTTGACGATGATAAAAGTAAAAGTACTTTCTACGTTTCTACAGACCCGAGTGTACAGGCGACACGACCGTTTTGGCTTCGGCGTTGGCATTGGAGACGAATTTACTCAACAGCCGTTGCCTAGCTTCAGATTTTCTCGTGTTACTGTCAATGTCAATGAAATCGTAGCCTAGTTGCGTTTCATTTTCTTTTCTTCCACCACTTCTGCTTATCCACCTTGCCCTTGCCGGATCCTTCCGTCGTAAATATACCTACTCGCAACTACATGTGCTTTGGTTTCACCATCAAAAAATACAATTTTCGGCAACAAACGAGCAAGCAAGTTGCATTACGTATAAAGGTGACTGAATGAGTTGCAGATGTGTAGAAATTGTTTCTTAAACTATGCCGAACATGCGTTTGGCAATCGTTTGCACATGCCACGAATAAAATGTAATGCTAATTGAAACTTGCGTGCTAATAGATAATTACACATGTGTCTTTATGTTCTCTCCTTGTCTTTATCTTACGTGCCTGCATGAGCAAATAAGTTTAGGTGATTGTTATTTGTTGTCATTGTAGTTAGTGCAAGGAGGACCAAGTGCCTGGATCTATTGACGATTTGATTAAGCTGATAAATGATTTTTACATTACATTTTTACTCACTCTCTCTCTCTCTCCGATTCAGTCCTCCAATTCGTGTTGCCACATCATTAGTTCTGGGTTCAACTGCGACTACACTTCCCGGAGGTAAAAAAAACTAGGAGGGGAAGGAAGCTAAAAACGACGAAAGTGAACAACCAAATAGTGACATGACACACTGTGCTAAACTGATAAAACAAAGAAAATCAAAGCCAATTGTATTATCTTCTACTGTAGACAGATAAATTGGAATTCGAATGCACTTCCAACTCTATTTCAACCTACCCAAGTGATTTTCTATGGGATTCATGGGGATCATAAACACGAGATGGTGGCTGCAATGCCATTGCCTGCGCCAATGTCAGTGACAATGTCAATGCACAGCGTTCCCTTTTAAGCAGTTCTTCCTCCTTTCCCTGCACTTTAACTCTAACTCATCGTACATCTGTGGAGGAAAGGAAAATGGTGGTAGATAGTGGAGAGAGGACAAATTTGATTTCAATTATAGTTGGCTTACCTGACCGATTTGAGAGGCTAGATGCGTTTTGGTAGCATTGAATTTCTTCCAGACTCGGAGTCTCTAACTCCAACTCGGTCTGATTGAAACTCTGAGTCGTCGTCATCTCCATGGCATTTCCTAAATCGAGTGTAGCAATCGTGTCGAGTCGAGTCAGACCTTCCCCTCTACTCGCTTCTCCTTCCACTTCCAGGTCGACTTCCAGATCCAGATCCAGATCCAGTTCCACTTCCAGCTCTCGCTCAACTAGCAATGTTCCAATCTGCTTTCCACTTCCGATTATTTTCTAGTCGTATCAGTAGAAATGGTGTGGGAAGAGGAGGACAGCGATGGGTAGAACTACATGTATAATATATATATCATCAGATTATCTGTATGCACTGAATAAGTGCTCAAGGCAGTTTCTCTTAATTTTGTCCTTGCATTGCATTGCCTTGATTTAGCAAGATCCTTTTATTATTCTCTTGTCTACTCTGTATTGTATTGTATTGCATAGTTTTTTCTACTTACTGTATATTTGACTTGCTCCCGTTGGGTTTCAGTGCTGGACAGTATTATTGGGTGAGGAAATTGAAAACGCTCTGGCAGCCTCAATCTGGCCTTTTCTAAGTAGTATTGTTTTTGTTTGTTTTCTATATCGCAGCTAGGAATAGTTTGCGTAGTAACAACTCTATAGTATGGGTTTGGTTGGTTCTACAGGTCTTCCTATCAATTTCAGTAACCCTTAGATGTATATCCCTTTCTTCGTGTATCTGCTCGGTTCCTATTAAGAAGTAGAGCAAAAAATCCAAATCTTGTGTTCGTGTCGTATATCTTGAGTTTTTGTTCTTTCTAGCTCTAGCTTCTCAGCTGTCAGCTCCAGTTCCAGCTCCAGGTCTAGGTCCAGGTTGTGCTCCAGATGACCTATAATATTTAAAGACAAAGACAGTAAGTTGGCATTATTGTCTTGTCGTGTTCCATTTATCTAGCATTATTTCATATTATTTCTTTCTTATTGCTTATATTGTATCTCCTGCATCGTAGGTAGGTAGGTACTTCTCCATGTTTTCATTTACTCTCAACAACATACCTACTTAGCTATTATTGCTACTATTATTATCATGTTGCAAATTTTCAAAGACAAAGGAACTCTCTTTTGTTCTATTGCTTTCTGGTCTGTGACCTGGCAGTCTTACTACAAGTATTGCTGTTCTGCTTTAAATCCCAGCGTGGCTTGGTCATGACTGCTTAGTGGAAGAGTAAGAGGAAAGTTAGTGGGTATACCTTCTCAACTTCCCTCTCATGAATGTTGAATGGTTTAGGTAGATAGAAGCATAATGTATGGATCAAGTAATAGCCGGATCCATCCAAGACACTGTTTTTCTACAGGGCTTCATTTGAATCTCTTTATCATTGCAGAGCATAAGTTTGCCAGTTTGGCAGTAAGTGAAAGCGAGCCTGGATGAACATTCGTGCGTATGTAGCTGGAATGTAAAGATGGAATACACTCGGTTGCGACTATGACAGTATGATTTCTGAAGACCTTGTTTCAAATACCCATGGAAATATTCCTTTTCTGGGTAGAGACATAGGCATAGGCTGATTTGCAGGATACATTCGTCATAGGAGAAAAACAAAATTTGAACTCATCCGCTTAGCCTTATAGCCTCTATAGATTGCAAGTAGAAAATATATCTGTGTATATTAACTAAGCGCAGTTTTAGCTTAGCGTCTTAGTTCCATTCTCCTTTCCTTTCTCCCTCGTCTCCTTCCATAGGTACTTTCCGCCTAAAAACTCGTAATGTAATATTCATGTGGGAAATTATACTTAGCATTTTGTTCCGCATAAAGTGAGCAATGCGAAAACGAGGTGAAGTTGGAATATGAATGCATACATATAGAGTAGCATTTTTGACGACTTACATTTGTCATGTTGGAGTGGAACAAGTGGTCTATACATAACCTAGACACATACTATAGACTAAGCTCTATATCCCAAGCAGAAAATTCGAGGGAAAAAATAAAAAAAGGAGAGGGAGAGAGAAAAGACAGAAAGTGAATATCTTCGTGGGCCACGTCACTTTTCC
Organism: Ptenothrix huangshanensis; assembly: GCA_036851915.1. Lineage (NCBI taxonomy): Eukaryota > Metazoa > Arthropoda > Collembola > Symphypleona > Dicyrtomidae > Ptenothrix > Ptenothrix huangshanensis. The sequence continues at coordinate 11,542 of JAAXYX010004202.1, forward strand.
AAGAATGAGAATAATCTTAAGCTGACAGAGTAATACGTATGATTCTAAGCTTGTTTCACAAGTTATTGGTAGCTACATACATTTCCCTCTCAAGACATTATTCATATAGTCGTTTTCCTTTTTCGTTTTTACTTCCATCGTCCTTAAATTCATTGTTTTTCATAATGACTTTATTTGCAGTTGATACACATTTCATGCATAATGTGTATTATGCTTATGAATTATTCTTTTTGTTCCTGAGTAATTATTCCTCGTGCAACTTATCACTTCTTAGCATTTCATTCTGTTTTATTTTACGTCCTTTTAGTTCGTTTTATTTCTGATTCCCAGCAGGAGCGGATGCAACTTGAAGAAAAACATGTTGAGGAGTTGTGAGAGGAAAATTGTGTATTTGAGCTCAGGGAGAAAAAGAACTAGAAATCTAGCTTAAATCTCAAGGAGAAAAGAGTATCAAAAATCTTTTTCCTCTTTTAAATAGTGAATGGGACATACATACGTGACACTTTCAACATAGATATACCTACTTTAATTTATGCCTTATTGCTATGGGTAGGTAGTTCCATTGCTTCGAAGAAAATCTATTTCGATCACTCTAATATTAGTACTTGCGTTAATAGCAAGGCATTTCGACTACGAATTTTGATTTCGATTTGGATTTTGATTCAACGAGTTTTTTTTGTAGGGAAATAGGTATAAGAATATGCGTTGTTTGCCTTTAATATTTGATATGTTGGTTTGGTACTAAGGATGCTTTGTCTCCATGTCTGAAATGTCTGGTCGTAAAATCCAAATCAATCAAATACTGTTTTACCTATAGCTACTTAAGCATCAAGGTCCTCACCCGTGCAATATGACAGCATATGCTTTCCACACAGAAATCAGATCATGGATGGATCCTCATCATTTATATTTGGAAGCAATAAATCTTTGATTTGTCTCGCATCCTCCTAAGGAAATACAGACTAATGTCGTGTATGAATTTTTTTATTGCCACAATAAGGTACGGAATACGAAGCGCTCGTGAGAAAGAAGCTTACATATTTTTGTGGGAAGGATACGTAGACCTAGTCCAAGTATTTTCTCAAAGTATGTTGCATGAACGGAATAGAAAGTTGAAGCAGAATGAGAGGACAGTAAGCCTAGCAATTCCTGAGAGACTTACACAATTCATTCTTCTTCTACCATCACCATCCTCCTACTAATGCTTCACCGTTCCGTTCCCTCCGTTT
>JAAXYX010004203.1:0-12768 GCA_036851915.1 Ptenothrix huangshanensis
TTATAAGAAAACGACGCAATGTTTTTTATATTCGTACAAATAGGCCCTAATTTTTTTAGATTTCTAAGAAAACGACGTATTGTTTTTTATATTTTTTTTAAAATAACAAAACGACGCAATGTTTCTTAATTTACAAAAAAGACGCACGCTATTTTTTAAATTAATTAAATTTTAAAGAACACGTAATTGTAATTTTAACATTGTACATTAATACCTGTTGTAATATTTACAAATTATGTCGATTAACTAATTACCTGCACACGTTCTTCGTCAACAGTAATATTTTGCGCATGCAGCACAATTTTATTCGTCGCCTCCACACATTCAAAACTCACAATCACACTTCCTGGCACAGTGAAAAGTTTGAATGGAGAATAATTGAATGCGGATTCATTAAGATTTAGACTAGGATTTTGACTTTGAATCTCTGCACTGTCGACCTGACTTTGACTTTGGCTTTGGCTTTGGCTTTGACGTTGACTTTGAATCTCGGCATCATTTTCAATCTCGTCGACATAAGGCTTTGAATTGACTTCGTCCTTATCCTTGTTACTACTCCGGGGTGGAATGGGAACGGATGGAATGACAGGCCTGAGTTTGATGTGATACTTGAAGGGCACAAGATTGCCCGGAAGTCTGTACTGCAAGTGGTTCAAATGCTCATCCTCATGCTTCACTATGCTCGACTCACGTTCACGATAAAAATTTATTTTACTTCTTTGGTCTGTTTCGGGGTCGTCGGCAGCACTTAATTCGAACTCATGATTATGATTATGATGATGATCCAAATTCAAATGGATTGAAGATTCTGAGGTTTCTGACACTGGTGAAGAACTAATGTTGGCTTTGAGCTTTGAAAGTGCATCTTCTGTTTCAAGATTTATAAGTTTCGTAAGACCAAGCACACAAATTGTTCCCAGTACTAAAGTTATTACTTTGACGTCTGTGAAGGAATTTAGTGATGGCATTTTTAATTTAAGTTTTTTTTACTTAACTAATTTTCTAAATTCCTTTATTTTTCTTTAGTTTAAAAATGAAAAAAATTCTTGATCAGTAGCGTCTGCAGGGGTAGGCCTTGTAGGCCTAGGCCTACGAAGGATTTTTAAAAATGCAGATACACAACCTACATTTAGATTTTACACAAAAAGGCGCAGTTTTTTTTAAATCGACGCAAAAATCATGCAGTTGTTTTTTTAAATTGCATAAAAAAAGCGCAGCTTGTTTTAAGTTTTCAAAAAAATGCCGCTGTTATTATACTATTACAAAAACGACAGTTTTTATTTATTTCTTTACAAAAACAGAGCCGATTTTTTTAAGTTTTCACAAAAACGACAGTTTTTTTTAATTCTTCAAGAAAACAGAGCTGATTTTTTAATTTTTCACAAAAAAAAGCAGGTTTTTTTAATTCTTTACTAAAACAGAGCCGGTTTTTTTAATTTTTCATAAAAACAGCCGATTTTTTTAATTTTTCACAAAAACATAGCCGATTTTTTAAAATAAGCCGAAAATCACAGTTTTTTTAAATCACAAAAATGACGCCGCTTTTTTCAGCTCACACGAAACGGCACAGTTTATTTTTTGTGCTCCAACAGGACTGTTTTTTAATTAACATATTAATAACGTCGTATTTTTTTTAAATTAGCACAAAAAAGAAGCAGTGTTTTTAAATGAACGGAAAAATGACGCCAGTTTTTTAACAGGCCTACATGAAAAAAATCTTGTAGACGCCACTGCTCTCAATCACAATCACAGTCTCCAAGTCGACCTCATCGAGTGACTAACAATCAATGGTTGACAATTTATTTCACACATCCTAAGTCAACACAACGATGAACGAAGGACAAACAAACTCGAGCAAGATTGAATAATAATGGAAAGGTTATCAGTATCAGTGTTATTTTTACAACTTTTTACCCATGCAAGCTATTGTTGTTGGAGTTGGAAGCTGGAGCTCATATCTTAATTCTCCACTAATCTTTTATTTGTGCACTAACCCACATTTCATTCCCGGACTCATCACCCACAAAAATTACAAAGAGACCAACTAAACGAAACTCATACAAAATCCCATTCAGCATCCACTCCGAAGCTTAATTTATTATTATTATCATCACGGATGTGACAAAAAACTAGTGACGAAGCTAATTAGATGCAAACCAAACCAAACCACAAGCCAAGCCACAATTCATTAATAATTAACGTCAGAGCCAGAGCCAAATCAAATTCAATAATGATTTTCAACTGGTAAATACTTGATCGAGGATTTACAACTAATCGGAATAATTTTGTTCCAAGAGTACACTTAAAAAGTAGCTTTAGAAAGATGCATTGTACTGTAATTCCCCACAAATTAAAGGATTAATGTAATAATAATTGATTTTTATTTTTTAATGGTGTACATACAGAAGGAGAATTCATTGTGAGTAGTTTATTTTGAATTATCGCTTAAATGGGAACGCATCGGATCGGAAATGGGTTTGAACTTCGATTATTTCGCTTGTAATAATTACTAACTTCAACTTGTACTTTTGATATGCGTCAGCATGCATAAAGTGATAAGTGGTTTGATCGTTTGATGGAGTGTATGTAAATATGAATTACATAATAATGCTTTTGACACTTGGATTTTATTTGTGTAGTGTCATTATAACTATAACTATACATAGTTAATGGCAACCAATGGAGAGAGTGACAGTGAGGGATTTATCTTATCTCGCGATTAAGGATTGTCTTGATGTTTCCACTGTAGTAATTATGTATTTTTTAGCATTCTCATGCTCGTTTGCATTTGGGAGCATGCACAAATTACATCATGGGTTTAGGAGGGTGCAGGGAACGAAAAAAATGACAGAGCGTCAAAGACAAAATGACGTTGAAAATCAAAAATGGGAATTTTTTAATTTTTTCGATGTCTAAAATAAACTGTTATATCATTAGTAAGTTTGTTTAGGTATGTTAACAAATTAACTTATTTTTTAGTCGCGTAACTACATCTACGCGTAGACCACGTAAGCTGAGCTTACTCGGAATTTTTAAAAATACTTAATCTTCTTTCAGATTTGTTTGTAAGAAAAAGACGGTTTTATTTTTAATTTACACGAAAATGATGCAGTTTTATTTTTAAAGTACACAAAAATGACGCAGTTATTTTTGTAATATACACGAAAATGACGCAGTTTTATTTTTAAAATGATGGAAAATGACAAGGAGGAGGAGCGTGGTCAAAAACGGGTAAAATCAGACGACGTAATTTTTGCAAGCCCCTTTTTTGTGGGCGAACGTGTCTAGGGCTTATGCAAATATTACGTAATGGGCTTAGGGTAGGGGTAAGAGAAAAAATATGAAAAATGACAAGGGGAGGGTCTGAGAACAAAATGACGTTGAAAGTCGAAAATGGAGATTTTTTATTGTTTTCGATGCCCAAAAAACACTTTTGTATCACTGGATGTATGTATTTAGTATTTGGGTATGTCAACAAATTAAAGTCATTTTTTTGGGGGAGGGGCGGGGGAGAGTAAAGAGAAAAATGCCCGAAAATGTTTAGGGAAGGGGGTGGCCAAAAAAAGCCAACATCGAATGACGAAGTATCTGCATTAGCCCAACAAGATACTTGAGAGCTGACCTCTTATTTTTTTGCTTCGGATTATGCTGGCAAACTTGACTTAAGTGTAGTAGGTACGTAATAATTGCAACTGGTGTTGTATAATTTAATTCATAACTTGCATTAGCTTAATGTGCACTTGAGACTGCCATCTGTAATTAATTGTCCCTAATTATACAATAACGGGAGAGAAATTGCATAAGTGATATAATTATATAACAGTAGCGTAACTAGGCGAAGGCCACGTAGCTCTTGGCCTACAAATAATTTATGTTTAAAAATACACCTCCTTCTGCAACATGACGCGGTTTTCTTGAAATTTACACCAAAGGGACAATTTCTTTTATGAATGTACATGAAAAAAACGCTTTTTTTATTTTACACAAAAAAGAATAGATTTTTTTAAATTACACGTAAAGACGTTTTTTTGTTATAAATTTACACGAAAAGACGCAGTTTTTTTAATTTAAACGAAAAAGACGCAGTTTTTTTTAAATTACACAAAAAAGACGTAGTTTTTTAATTTAAACGAAAAAGACGCAGTTTTTTTGATTTAAACGAAAAAGACGCAGTTTTTTTTAAATTACACAAAAAAGACGCAGTTTTTTTTTATTTTGCACAAAAAAGGCGCAGTTATTTTCTAAATTCAAGCAAAAAAGAGGCAGTTTTTTTTAAATACGCAAAAAGACGCAATTTTGTCTTAATTTACACGAAAATGACGCAGCTTTTTACATACATTTCCACAAAAGGACGCTGGTTTTTAAAATTTAAACGAAAAAGTTGCAGGTTTTTTCAAATGTACATAGAAAAGGAGCAATTTTTTTTACAACTTACATTAAATAAGATAAAGCTTTTTCAAATTTTGCATTGGATGAGATCAAGTTTTTTCCAGGTCTACGCGAAAAAAAATCTTGCAGACGCTACTGAAATGAGAGTAAAAATTATACTAACTGCACGTGTGCACATTTCCATTCTATTCTAGCGTAATGCAACCAAATGACTCGGTCTGTTGCTCTTTGCCAAAAAGGATTCTTTGAACTGCTTTTTATTTTTACTCCGTTCTGTTGGCGTTGCCGTTGCGTTGGTATGGGATCTGTCTAACTCGTACTCGTACTAGTAAAGCTATAGTTAATTACGTAAATTTATATGTAGGAGCAATAACATTGAGCCGTATGGAACATGTGCTAATTCCTGGAACATGAATCGGGAATGACTTGTGATTACCATCCACTGAGATTCCAACAAGTCAGGATGGCCGAGTGGTCTAAGGCGCCAGACTCAAGCGTAACAGCTTGCCTGCTCTGCAGGTCTTCGAGGATTCTGGTCCTCGATTGAGGGCGTGGGTTCGAATCCCACTTCTGACATACCTTTTGCTCTTTTCTTTCAATCATTTTTTTCCCTTTTTGATGTTTTTTATCGATTTCTAGGCTCTCAAATAATATACCTCCTATATCTGGGCTAGAGACTTGAATATTTTAAATCGTAAATATCTGCTTTCTTTATATTTATCTTATGCCCTTATTAATTTAATTAGTAGCGAACGGGAATTCCTTATAAAAATTTTGTATGCTGGTAGTTAAGATTAGCAAAAAAAAATTTGGGTAGGAAATAAAACTTGGAGTATTTTGAATAGTGGGAATTATAGTGTTGAAAAGAAGAATTATTTTTTTTTAAAAAGTGTAAGCAAGCATCGAACGTTTTCAAAGGTTGCGAAGTAGAAAAATTCAACTTTTCGAATTGACATAAAATTTAATATGTATAAGGAATTTTGTGAAATAAATTGAAATCTACTTTTTGAAAAAGTGAAAAACTGGGTTTTAATCTTGAACAAAATGTCAAATAACTGAATCAAGTTTTTCAAAAAATTTAAATTCGAGATTTCAAATTGTGTAAAATTCAAAACTTCAACTTTTTGAAAAGTATGAAAATGAAGATTTTAGCTTTTTGCGTAAAACTGATGTTTTTGACTTTTCAAAACGTTTATATTTAACGATTTAAACTTTTCAGAAAAGTGTAAAATTGAGCATTTCGACTTTTTGAATAAGTTCAAAATTGAGCATTTCTACTTTTAAAAAAGTGTAAAACTGAGCATTTCGGCTTTTCAAAAAACATGAAAAGTTGAACGTTTCGATTTTCTGAGTCAAGTGCAAAATTAAAGATTTTAACTTTCTTTTAAAAAATAAAGCAGACGAATAATCTTGATTAAGAAGTGCTTATTGAAAATTTGCTATAACATGAATTCGTCTTTTTTATTTCAAACGATGGGACAGAAAGTAGCAAGAATTTCATTATCACCAAAATATTTAACAATAATTATCACATTTAATTGAATTAATTATATAATTCCATTTAATAAACTTGCTTTCATTTTGTATTTTGTAGCATCCAATTTGAACTGTATAGACCGTCGGCTCTCCACCAGTCAATATTGGACTGGATTTTACGCAGAGAAACTTCTATGGATGTCTTCTCTGAGTCCAGAGCATCTTTATTAGCATCAACGAATGTGCGAACCTTAGAGAAAACCCCAGAGGAAATGATGATTAAATTAGTTCATATGAAAACAATTGTAAATCTTCAATAAATGATAATCAGGAAAAAACAATTTTTTTTACCTCATCCAGTTGACTATGTTGTCCCATGTAAGAGCTAAGAGTGTAGAGTACGTCGGCAAACTGCGAAGCATCGATGGGATCAGTGTCAGCATTAAAATTTTCCTTTATATAATTCAAAACTACTTGTCGTCCAACCGAATTCTTCGCAAGAACTTTCAACGTTGTGATCAAGTCTAGGTCGTGAGTTTTTTTCTTCGCTTCATTTATGTACCTGGAAAGTAAAACCGTAATTAAATTTCAAAAAGTGCTAACTGGAAAAAAACTACCTTTTCAAAAAGTGTTAATGGGAGAAATAGGCATTTTCAAAAAATGTAAATTCAACAAATTAGACCTTTTCAGAAATCGTTATTTGAAAATTTTAAATCCTTTTAAAACTTTTAAAAAATTGTTAATTGGGGTAATTAGAAATTTTCAATCATAAATTGTTGTTTAAAAGTCTTACACCCTTAGAAAAAGGTCTACGTGAAAAAAATACACATTTTCAAACAGTATTAATTATAAAAATTAGACTTTTAAAAAAGTGTTATTAAAAAAATAGGCTTTTCAAAAAAGTGTTATTTGGAAAAACTTAACCTTTTCTAACGATTAGTGTTAATTAGAAACACACAATTTCAAAAAGTGTCAATTAAAAAACTGCCATTTTTGAAAGTTGTTACTGAAAAAAATTAGACTATTTCAAAAAAGTGTTAGTTGGAAAAATTTACCATTTTCTAGGGATGTTAATTTGAAAAAATAGACAGTTCAGAAAGTGTCAATTAGAAAAAGTAGCCATTTTGGGAAATTTTATCAGAAAAAATTTGATTATTTTAAAAAAGGGTTATTTGGAAAAAATTAAGGTTTTAAAAAAATATTTTGCTTGAAATTACACACCAAAAAATGCTAATTGCAAAATTTCGTTTTAACATTAAACACCATCAAGGGAATTCAGTCACAAGTTAATCTCCGGGATAGTACTCAAAAATGTAAGCGTGTACTATAATTGTAAGCGTGTACAATAATTGTAAGCGTGTACAGTAATTGTCAGCGTGTACAATAATTGTAAGCGTGTACAATAATTGTGTTTTAATTGTAATACTAGTTATTTTTCAAAACACTCACGAATTCTGAATGCTAATGTCCTCAGTACAAGCGAGAGCATTATAGAGCTGAAGTTTAATGATTTCCTCTTTCTCCGAACCAAACGATGCGAGTACAGAATCCCATACAGTTTGGTCTCCAGAAGCGACCGATGCACAGAAAACTATGGGACGAATATCAGCTGGAATCTGCTCAGCTGGACTGGGATATTTGATATCAATTCTCTTTAAACATTCCACTGAATCAAGGACGCAAGCAAAATCTAGTAATTGGGAGCGGAGAATTACTTGAACTCCTTGTTCCCCGTTCGTTTGCTTCCAACCGTGGAAGTTTAGGACACTTTCGAATTTGGGCCAAAAATAATTCTACAAATTAAAAGGAAAGTAAAATATTAGGTTAGGTTAGTAAAAATAATAAGAATAAACTAAATAAAAACTATTAAATTATAATTTAAGTTGGATGTTTTAAATGTTTTTTGTACACCCTCCCAAATGTGTGTCGTGAATTCAAAAAGAAAAAAAAATCCAGCATATTTTGCAGCTTTAGAGATTTTAAATATTTCATAGTCTGTTTTGCGTAAATTTTCAAAAAACGGCGTCACTTTTTTGTAACTTAAGAAAATGGCGCCTTTCTTTAGTATTAAATTTTAAAAAAAGTGCGTCTTTTTCTGTGTAATTTAAAAAAGATGCGTTGATTTTGTACAAGTTAAAAAACCAGCATCTTCCTGTGTTGGCCTAGGCCTACCTCTGCGGACGCTACTGTTGTTTCAATTAAAATTTTTAATTATGCTCTTTTTAAAAAATAAAGTTACCCAATTATTGCGGTATTGAAGTTACCTTAAAGATTGCGATTTTCTTGTCGCCAGTATCAAACTTGGCTAGAATCGCCCGGAGGTTCGTGAGCACTGGAGCCCACACCACAAGCTCCGTTTCTTTGTGCAAGTAGGAAGTCAATTCCAAAACAGTCTCAATTTGCACATGTCCTGTTAGAAAATTATAAAAAACGAAGAAAAGAAACTAAAATACATTGAAGAAATACAAGAAGCTACAAACCACGCAGGAAAAGCAAAATTCAGCATTTTCAATTATTGCAGACTTAAACGCCGGTTGAAACACTTTTGTAACTGAAGGCGCTGCATGAATTGAAAGATTGTCTGAAAAGATTTCACACGACGGACGTGTCAGTCTTTCAGATAATCTGTCTTTCGATCTCAGCGTGATATGAACATGGAATTTCATCGGGGGCCGTCAGTCAATGACGTCCCAGAATTCTCAGTATTTAGCCTACCCCGCCAATATCAACTGTGTCAAAATTCAAACGTTTTTCCCTTGTTCTTCATTAAAACCATTAAATAATTATTTAATTATATAAAAGTCAATTACAAAATGTGCTTTGGAATGAGCTTTTATTTATGCAGCATTTTTATAGCTTGTAATTATATTTAATTGAACAATAATTTTAGTAATAACTAAATCAATTATAATTAATGAAATTTTAACTTACTTGAGTTTGCAAAATTGAAATAGTCTTCGAGGATCTGACTTCTAGTTCCAGCGCTGATCTTTGATGGATCATCTTCAAGTTGATTTTTAATCAATTGTAGTAATTCTGGGTCATAGAGTACACGGTAGTAGCCTGAAAACAATTATTTTTAAATACGTAATTATAATTAATTATTTTATCATTAATTAGTTTAGGAACAGATCAGTAGGATTGATTGGAAATATTTTAATAGTTGAATTAATTGCGTCTAGGTACAATAAGTTTTTTGTTTTTCTTGCTCTTGAGTGGAAAATTTGTCATGTTGGAATACATAAATAATATGATTGTTGATTGTAATTATAATTTTTATTATTTAATAGTAATAGTAAAGAAGATCAAAGATAGTAATTTTAGATTACCACTCAGCTCCGGATTAACAATGAGCCATTTGCTCGTATCGACTCCCTCACTGTAGGACATGGTAACAACATCATCAGGAATCCAGACATTGGGGGATTTGTTTTCAAAATCTGGATTACTTGACGATACGATTTTAACTGGGATCCACCACGACCCAGGGTGTTGAGCTGTGTCGGGTTGGCTGTTCGTGCGGGGCGCGGGTGAGTTCAAATAGTACTTGTACTGCATTTACGAAAAGGTTGAAGCGTTGGAATTAAAGTCACGGTTTCCAAAACAGATTTGATAATTGTAATATTAATTATAAGTTAATTATAACAGTATTAAAATCAAAATTACGTTCTTGTCGTGTTAAAAAACGAGCATTATATTTATATTGTAAATTTTTCAAAAAATCATAATGTCTACACATAATTTCATGTTCTTGGAGGGGGCTACAGCCCCTTAGCCCCCCCCCCCCTCTGAACCCGCGTCTGGTTCTCTGGTTCAGTATTGTAATTAGTTACATACAACTACAACATACAACATATATACAGCCAATGATTTTGAATCGAATCTTTAATTTAAATAAAAAATTACCTGCGATAAGTAGATTTTATTATTTGAAGCTTTATCCACCCGAACCTACAAAAACAAGCAACAATTAAGAATAATATAAGTAATAATGATTTATGTGAGCACTGGGCACTGGTTAAGCAATCAACTGTCAATATAATTAATAATTAATGTACTAATGTATTCGATTTTAACAGACTTACGATCGGATAACCTGCTTGAAGTGTCCAACTTTCCATGACCTGTTTAATCGTCACTCCCGCCGGTAGCTTTAGCTTGTCATTGTTACCACCGACTTCTTGAAACGATGCGAAAAGATCATCCTGAACAGCACTTTTGTATTCCCTAGAAATAAAAAAAAACACAGATGACAATGACAATGACAATGACAAAGGAGGGTTAACCAATAAAGTATCGTTGAATTTAACAAGTAAGCTCGTAACTAACAATGATCGATTACTTTTTAGCTTTAAAACTTTGATAATTGATTATTGATTGTCAAAGAGATTGGTGATAGTGATGATCGTATCGTAATAATTATTAAAAATCATTATTGATTGTTTCATAATTGATGATAATGGTTAAAGGCGAAATTACATTTTTTTGATATAGTGCCTCAAGCTGTCATCGAATACTTGTGTGGTAAGGAATCCCTCGAGCATTCGTAGAAGAGAGGCCCCTTTGTCATAGGAAATGCGGTCAAAGATGTTTGACACTTCGGTGGGTGACTGGGCAATATTTCGGACGGGATGAGTGTTGGGTCCGTGATCGAAAACCATTCCGAGTTGAGTCGCATCGCTGATGATTGCTATACTCATGTTCAATTCTGGAGCTGCACTCTGCATCCCACGATATTGAAGAAATCTAATTGTTGATCACAGTCAATATTTAATAAGTCTCGAATGTAAGTTGTTAATTTTTAATTCAAAATCAAATCAGTAGTTAAAATAGTAATGGAGATTGTCGATTTCAGTTGAAATTTGTTATGATTAGCCATTAGCTGATAATGATTTCGTAATTACATCTTAAACTCTTTTGAGCGAAATTATTTATAATTATAATTAATTATTTGTTTTTTATTCCGTTAGTCTGGATTAGTCAGTTTACCTGGCAAAGCCTTCGTTGAGCCAAGTGTCTGACCACCACTTGCAGGTCACCAGATTGCCGAACCATTGATGGGAAACTTCGTGACCCAAAACCTGCGTGATTTTCTTCCGCTCGGCTTCCGTGTTCAGTCCGGGGATGTGGAGGATGTAAGGAATTCTATAGAATAGCTTTGCAATTATTAGTTTGATGATTGATGCTTAATTAATGATTAACTAATTAATACTTTTAAAGTAAATTGTAATTCGAAAATAATTTTTTAATACTTGCTCAAGTTAATATCATTATTTTAACTATTTAACTATTACTATTTAGAATGTAGTACTTTATCACCTAATTCAGTAGCGTAGCTGGGCGGATGCCTTATAATAGGCCTATACATACAAATGATTTTTAAACATACTTGACCTTCTTTAAGATTTGCACCAAAAAGGTTATTTTAAAATTAACAATGAAAACCACCCAATTTTTTTTTAGATTTACACGAAAACGAAGTTTATTTTTGAAATTTACAACAAAAAAGACGCGACTTTTTTAAAAGGCGCAGTTTTTTTTCAAATTAATAACAAAAAAAGGCGCGGTTTATTAAATTTAGACGAAAACGGCGCAGTTTTTTTTCAAATTAATAACAAAAAAAGGTGCGGTTTTTTAAATTTAGACGAAAACGGCGGTTTTTTTTTCAAATCAATAATAAAAAAGGCGCGGTTTTTTAAATGTTGACGAAAACAGAGCAGTTTTTTTAATTTACAAGAAAATTAAGCAGATATTTTTTATTGTACGAGAAATAAAACACAATTTGGCACTAGTCAGCCAAGTTGCGGTTTTTTTAAATTGTACACTGAACAACTTTAGGTTTTTTCCAGGCCTACATGAAAAAAAATCCAGTGGACGCTACTAACCTTAGTGTTTATCGTTTCTTAAATATTGTAATCATTTTAATCGTCATTAAATGTAATTATATTTTTATATTTTCTTCACCTGTAGGTATTGAGCCCCCAGTTTTCCATCGCGCCTGCTGAAAACTGTGGGATGGCCACGGAATCCAATTTGGGTAGAGCGTACGTAATTTGCGTAAATTTTTGGAAGTATTCGATCATATTTCGCACTGCTGCTGCAGCGTAGTCTCCTCCTTTCTGGGCGATCAGATGTTTCGGCCCGTAGGTCTGATATTGTAATATTGTAAAATTTCACCATTTAATTACCATTATCATTAATATTACTAGCATGCAATGTACTTAATTATAAATAATAAATTCGTGAAATAATTAAAAGGATTGTTGTTAGTGATTTTGATAAATAATAAATACCTAACAAATATTTCAAAATACAATTACATAATTACCCTTATTTCTTTTCCTTCGAATTGGTCCTTAGCCCCGGCATAGTCGAAGTCGGAGACGATAAACGCTATCAAGTACGTTGACATTTCCACTGTCGTGTCATACTTGTCCCAATACCAGTTGGCAAAAGCGGCATCGGTGCTGCTGTCAAATCAATTATTTCATTATCAATAAGATTGTTATTTAATTGTTTTACACGAAAAAGATGCCGTTTTAAAAAAATACACAAAATCTAATACCTTCGTTTAAAATTACACAAAAACTGATGCATTTTTTTAAAATTACGCAGAAACAGATACTGTTCTTTGAAATTGCTTAAAAAATAATTACCGTTTTTCAAAAATTACACAACAGATACTGCTTTTTTGAATTTCACAAAAGCAGATATAGTTCTTTGAAATTGCACAAAAACAGATACCATTTTTTAAAATTAAAAAAACACAAATACCATTTTTTTAAATTACACAAAAACAGATACAGTTTTTTTCAAAACTTGATTTACACAAAAACAGATACAGTTTTTTTCAAAACTTGATTTACACAAAAACAGATACAGTTTTTTTCAAAACTTGATTTA